>JAOTQR010077271.1:0-32349 GCA_025774065.1 Solanum ossicruentum | reverse complement strand
CCAAGAGTCATGCTGGCTTGAGAATATGCACCCTGTGCCCTAAAGCTTGGCTGACCTTGGAACTTGTGATCATACCTATGGCTCGGGGTTTGTGCACTGGCTAAAGATGGTGCATAGCTAGAGAACCTCTTCTGGAAGTAAGACTTATCTCTCTTACTCTGCTTAGTCTGATTAGGCTTAGGCCCTACTGATTTGGCCTTCTTACTCAGATTCTCCTCTCTATCCTTCTTCTTATCCTCCTCAGTTTGCTAGGCATAAACTATCATTCTAGAGATATCCATACCTAGGAGAAGCAATGCCGCTTCGCACTCCTTTTTCACATGTCTACCTAACCCAGATACAACTTTTCTCATCCTTGTTCTCATATCCTGGACCATAGCTGGAGCATACCTAGATAATTAGATGAATTTCAGGTTGTACTCTTTAATTGTCGATCTGTCTTGTTTTAGATTAATGAACTTCTCAACCTTTACCTCTATCAACTCTTGAGGAAAAAAGTGATCGAGGAAGGCACTCTCTAACTCATCCTAAACAGCAGTCTCAGTATCCTCACCTTGACTCTCTTCCCACTGATTGTACATTTGATGCATCCTTGAGATGATAGGTAACATGCTCTACTCCTTCAGTCTCGGTCGGATGCATAGTTTTCAGCACCTTTCACATCTCATCAATGTAGTTCTGAGGGTCCTCCTCAACCTTTGACCCAGTGAAAATTGGTGGGTTCATCCACAGAATGTCTGTCAGTCTGGTGGTAGCCATTGGCTCTTGAGAGCTAAAACTATGGGGTCTATGAGCCATGGTTCCTGCTCTGGCAGTTACCAACTAAGTGATCATGGTGATAGCTCCTTTGAAATCAGCCTCTGTAGTAAGATAAAGTGGAGCGCTATGTGTCATAGGAACACTGGCGATTATGGTCAGTTGACATTTGCCCCTCGTTTCCATCTGAGTAGGCACCTCTAGAGTAGCGTTCTCAGTGTTTCTAGCTGGAGCATTCCTTTGGGTCATCATACGTTTAGTAGGCATGATCTGCAATAACATAAAGCATGAGTTAGAAGAGAGCTTTATAGAGTTTTAACTCTATTGCACGGGCTCAGGATATAAGAAAGTGTAATAGTTCCTAATTACATATAGCCTCCTGCTTATGAAGTGTGGTGCACAATACACCCATAAATAAGTCTCTGCTAGACACAACTTCATAAACTCCCTAGCACTCTTGAACTCTATACTTTGATACCAAGTTTGTCACGCCTCGGGAGGGTACCCTTGGCATGTCGGCACTTGAAGAACCATTGTTGCTTCCCCAAGAACCACCTGCCCTCATCATCATATCGACTCAACAGTGGAAGGAGTTACTCAAATAGAAAGGCATCATATGGATAAAATATAACTTAACTAACTCATAGTTTCCAATGAAATAAGTTTGGATACAAAATACTCAACAAATCCTCTACTTAGTTTCTATGAAGCCTCTAGTCAACAATTTAGATGGTGCCATGAAAGGCTATAGAAACCTCAAATCAAAGAAAAATAAAGTACTCGATGAAAGTAAAAAGGATAAAAGGGCTCCTCCAGAATGCAAGGAGGGCTCACCAACTCTGGAATGCACCGATCTAGACTTCAATGGTGCACGGGCTAAAGTCCTCTATCACCTGTATCTGCATCAAAAAATGATAAAGGTCCAAATAGATATTAGTACATGAAATATACTAGTATGTAAAATAGCTCAAGAGAATAAGGAAACTCACTCATCTCGACTCAACAACTCATGCTCAACTCAGTACATGCAAGGTTAAAGCAAATCATGCTTTTGAAAATAAGCTCAGTAAAACAACTCAGTCAAAAATGTCATGCTCAATCAATGTTGTTTGGAAGTTTCTCTTAACCGACATCTAATCTCACCTTTATTTTGGTGATGCACAATAAAGGCAACATCATTGCCACACTCGTCCTAAACATGCCATGGAAAAAGATGATTAACTCTCTCATGGATCCATAATGAATGTCAATTTTTGGGAGAAGAGTCACTAAAACATGTTATATGACTATCCTACACTGGCAACGTAGTTCTGTGGGTTAGAGTAGTTATTTGCTTACTCCCAGCTCAGTGCTCGATACTCCTCCAAGACTACAACATGCTCAACTCATCAATCAACTCAACCCTCAATGCTCAACCAATCAACTCAAATCTCAACCTCATTAGGTTATTTCATTTTAATTCATCTCAGTTGCTCATCAACCCAGTAAATTAATGCAGATAATCAAACTTGACTCAGACTTAAACGGTCGTTCAGACTCACTCAATTCGATTATCAAGCAATGGAAGTAAGTTTCATGGTAGTATAAGTGGCTAGGTTCAATGTTCTTTCCATGCTTGCCAATGCTCAAATCACTCAACTCATACAATTAACATCAAACTCATACCTCCATTCAATCTATGCATAGAATTTCTCATGCTATCAAGTATAAGACTTTCCTCAATATCATATCAGTAATTATGCAATGCAGCAAGTAGTTCATATATTATTACAAGAATTTCAATATTAGGATAATAGAATCTCTCAAAATCTCGACTATTTTTCCCAATCTTGACCCAAATAGATGAAGGGGTATGTGAACAAATGTAGTTCCACACTTTAGTCAGACTTATATACCTGTGAATAGAAGAAACAATCCAACTCCAGTCGATTCTCATGCTAGAATCAAGAACTCTCACTCTTCTCTCTCCTCTTAGTGTTCTCAAGAAACCCTCAAGTGTGAATAACGGTGAAAATACACCTAGGGTTCTGTTTTAAGACTTTATTCAAGCCTAAAATGACTAAGGATTTAATTAAATAAGAATCAGAATGGATAAACTACCTGTTACTCCCCAGCACATGCAAATATATATAGTCTAACAAGTAATATAGCAACCCTAATTAAGGAGCTGGGTTGCGAACCCAAGGGATTTAAATGAAATCAGCAACTATCTAAGCTATCACGTTTGAAGTTCTTTTAGTAACAATATGTGGAGATTTATGTAAAGAAATTACATGACCAAATTACTTCTAAACTAAATTGGTTTTTGTTATTAAGATATCAGTTAAATGAGCAATTCTAGGTTGTAACCTTAACTACTCCATTTAGTCTCAACATTTACACCTATGTTTAGGCTCTTGACTACTGATTCATAGTGCTTAAATTACCTAAATAAGGTTGCACGCTTCTGTCGGCCTACCGTTATTGACTGCCTAACTATATTGTTGAGGTGGGACAGATAGACCAACATAAGTGCTTTAAAATTATCTTCCCATATTATGAACCAAGCTAGGTGTAAGTGTAGTTGTCACGGGTCTACTTTACACAAATCAATCTAATTTCCTTATTGAACAAGCTCCCTATATTATTGCATTGTATCCACTCCAACATCTCTCGAATTCATAGTAAATAACTAATTTACCACCTAATTAGCCAGACTATGCAGTGTAGATTTAAATAATATAGAAATAATAAAAAAAAACTCATTCGTAGATGTCAAAAGTCAACAACTAAATATCCTCTATGGATACAACCCCAGAAAAAGAAGACTTAGCCACTCATAGTCACTACATACATCATGAATGGCCTAGAAAACATTATCAACCAAGAAATAATGTTCAAACTAACCAAAGTAACCTTAGAAAAAGGTTTTCAGTCATCTCTCTCTATTCTTACGTAAAAACCAATATGAAAACCTAATGTTTTTTTATAGAATCTAACTAAAAATGCCGTAACTTGACTTTTCACTTTGCATCGTTAAGTCCATGATGCGGACCTCTTGTTCCAACTGGGTGTTTGCTTATTTCGCTGACTAGACAATTTTTCCCATCTTTTGTACAAGTCCCCGACGCGAACTGTACCAATTTTTCTGCTTTGCCTTATTTTCTTCATTTTTTAGCTTCCACAGCTTCATCCCAAGTTTGTGACGCAAACTTTAGCCTTTTTGTTGCTTCAACTATTTTTTATTCTCTAAATCTTGGGTTGTGTTATTCCTTTGAATCCCGATATGACTCCAGACTTTCACAATTTGAGCTAAACCTGCAAAAACACAACCAAACGGCACACTTGGCCTCATGTTAGCAAAATAAGAGAAAACAAACTAAAAACGCCTAGACTCAATGAACTTATCCTCTAACCAGGCTCCATTTATGGGTATCTTTGGCTAATTAGGCATATAAATATGCCTAAGATCACCACTCCATACTTAGAGCTTTGTCTGTCCTCGAGCAAATTAAGACATGTGCATGGGACTTCCTACGACATTATGCACAATGAACATCATAAGACCGAACTCTTTGAACCATAGCGAACAATTCACAAGACCCCTAGCAGAATCTACTCGCGCCTAGCACTCTTGTATAAATGTGGACTCATGCAGAATATTTAACAGCTCGTCTAGTTACGGATCTTTGATGATTATGTGCCCTCACCCAGAGGAGTTACCTATGCACACCACTAAGAACCTAGATAGAAGATTAAAAATGGGCACACAAACAACTCTCTCTCTCTCTCTCTCTGAAAAGATGTCTCATATTGCTTCTAGATCCCATAGGCTTGCCCGTGATATATGACTTAGACCTAGCTAAGATCTTCCTTAAAGGATCACATAGGTCTTTTATTTTTTTTCTAATGTAGGATACGAGACGGTGGTATACTTTTATGGATATGGCTGACTAAGCTTACTCCCAAGCCCTCCTAACTTACACTATACTTTTCCTATTTCATCACTTTCAATCCTCCCTATCTCAACACCCATTATTACATCTTTACTATATAAAACGTTAAATACCTTGTACTATTTGTAAAAACATTCATTCCTATAAATAAAATAGAAATAATAAAAATCTCTTTATTTTTTATTCCAAACCAGTGCACCTGTGCGTTTGGTCCGTGATGCACACTAGTCGCGGATAAGCACTGGTTGGCTGAATTTTTATTTTTTTTCAACTCTACTACTACTCAGTTTTTGGTGTCCCTTCACTTTCCTTCTCCTTTGAATCATCGTGCTAAAGCGCTAAGGAATTTGGAGCAAACACGAGTAATTGACATAAGAAAAGGGATTGGCTTGAAATGTGGCTAACCAAAGAACATGTTAAGGTTCAAAAGGGTTTCCATTAGGTGGATATAACAGTGTCACAATGTTATTCTACAAAGAAATTCCTAGATCCTTTCCTCTAATTCTCATTCCTACCAAGTTCAATCTACATATCGGGCAAGTTCTATAAGCTATTACAATAGAGACTCACAATTTTGCTCACTCACTCTTGGCGTACTTTCATCATAAGGCTAGCATTAGAGTAACCATCATAGTATTCACGTGAATTCACAATTAAGCATATACACATTTGTGACTTACAATAGTCATGTATCTGCTTACTAGGGATGCACGTGATTATTAACTAGATTCGCATGCTCGACACATAATGCTTGTTTGTACAACTACCACCTTCTAAATGAGACTCAATTTGAAATGCCCTTAGGACAGTCGTCATCCATCCATCTTAGAGCCCCATCACTCGACTATGACTACTAATATTTACACCATAACCACAAGACCCAAAATATAAGTACTACCACTAAAATAATGCATTGTAAAAACATTCTCATTCAAGCATTCATGCATGTCATAGTCAATAATTACTGATCCAAAATAAGAGAAACATTGTCCAACATAAAACATAACATAGCAACATAGCTAGGAAATAAAAAGAGTCTTAATATATGCCAAACTAACATAAATGAAGCATATTCAATAGAATGATCCTACCCCATACTTAGACTTAGCACTGGGCTAACTGCTAACAATACAAAACCTGTGAAGTGACAATCACGGGGCTCAATCTTGGGCCCTGGCAGAATGGGATCACCCCCAACATAGACAAGTGGCTTATCCTCTATCTTGTCACCCTTTGAGTATGACTCAGTATTTGCCTCACCAGGATCTGTAAGGATGTCATCCTCCACGGGCTCTATAAATTTAGGCCCGCTGCTGAACATCGCATTTGCATGGGCATTGAGTAGATATCGAGCCTTGACCTCCTGGAGCTCCTCAAGTGTGGATGGCCAGTAGCCGGTGTTGTGCCTCAGCATCTCAAGCTCGTACATACGGGCTATAATTCACTCATCATAGTGGCCTCTCTCAGCGTTGGTAAGTATTGGGCCCGCGGCCACTTCAGGTCCCTTAATGCTTATGACAACATAGGGGGCACCTGAATGTTGGGGCAATAGTCTGCCTTCTCAGTAGGTAGACCTATAAGGCGAAATAAGTCAGTAATAAGGCCATCGAAGGCATACCTGGGTCCTTTGTGTGTTTTGGTCTTCCGCATAGTTATTATAGATATGGTGCCGAAGTTCACTTCCATCCTTGTCATCAATGCATAAGCTAGACACACTCGATCCCTTGTGACAGCATTGAGTGAAGTCTCAAAAAGAAAGAGCGGGTTACAAATTTTACCCTATCCCTCGCTTCCCTCTACATGTGGGCGAAAGGGAAGGAGAAATGATAACCATTATCAACATGGCGCATCCACTTGGCAATGGAATTCGCCCTGGCGAGTGTGTATCAGATAGCCTAGTATGACAGGCAAAGGTAGAGCTCCTAGAAAACACCCGCTAGAATATCCTCAGAAGTGCCAAGGAGCATGTTAATGGCAAATGGAGAGATATTTACCTCCACTCCTCTAACAATAATCGACTGGGTCTATGGCTCCTTATTCATATTAGTATAAAATTTTTGAACCAGACTAAGATTGCAAGGCTGAGGTTCCTCGAATAAGAAATTTAGTTGTTGCTCGAAGCAGCGGTGCAAAATAGCCTAAAGAGTAGACCTCCACAGAGACATCAGGTAGTACTCGAACTCATCTTGGGATTTGTACCACCGCTTCTCCTCCTGAAGAACAGCTTTCACTCCAAACGAAACTTGTTAGCCCCTTCTCTCCGGAGCTCTGGGCACTTTCAGTATATCCCTAGCCCTTCGCCTAGTGTTTGAGCCCTGACCCTACTAGACTGCCCTGATCGACATGTACAATAAGGCATGATAACCTACAGACACAAAACAAGCCCAAAATTAATACAAAAGCCACATAGCCCCTACTACCTAGTGAACTATACCCCACGACGTTACACTTAGACTCAAGCCCCTATGTAGATTGTAGTCAGACTTCCCAACGTCATACGTCATACTTAACACAATGATTCAATAGCATAACCCCTATTTCAAGTCAAAAAAACCACCCTAACGCATTCATCCAGCATGTGCATCATTCATAAATTCAACCAATTATGCACAATAGTAATTTCAAGCAATTCAACCTCTCCCCCCAAACAGTGTATTTATGCATAAGTGAACCGGGGAAACCTATTAATGTATCGTCTTGCAAGTATACAACCTCACACTTGCAAATTTTGCAAGTCCCAACATATGCATCAGATGATCAATAATTCAAGATCAAGAGCACAAAAATCCCCAATTTTCCCTAAATTCCCTCTCAATTTCGGTGTAGGGTTTTCACCCACAAATATTTGGCACAATAATCAAACTATGAAATTAGGCTAAGAAGTCTAGCACTCAACTATAAACAACTCATGGGATACAAGAAAACAAAATCATCCACATTTTTACATCCGAATGGCATGAATTCGACTCAATTCATGATAAATAACAAAATAGAAATAGTTGGGACCACTTACTTATCGGGAGAAGTGCATACGAGATGATAAGAAGCTTGATGCATATAGTTGTTATGTTTGAATTTTGAGTCTGTAAGGGAGGAAGAAGGAGAGAAAATATGAAAAAGAATAGGGTTGGGGGCCTTAGCAAACTGTATAGCATCTCTGAAGAGAGTAGGCTAGAAAAAACCTGATTGCAGCACTTTGTGTGCTATCTATTCACCACTATGATGGCCCCTATACAGAGATGCATGACACCTCTCTAAGATCTTCTGTATCTCTGTCTTAGGAATATATCTTCTCACCATTCGGTCGACCCCTTTCTTGAAGAGATATGGCTCATCCTAGATATATGCCTTTGCATTGTGAGCCGGCCTTTTTCTTTGCTGATATGTAGCATCAAGAGGAAATACACACTCACCAAGTAATTCACTATATTAGAATACCATAGTAATTGGTCAACTGCTCATTTGGGAACACTTCTTTAATCTATATTTGCTCATCTATGTGAACATCATTTTCTAACTGGGACAAGTGATCAATAATATAATTCTCACACCCTTTGCGATCCTTAATCTCAATATCGAACTGTTTGAGCAGCAGGATCCATCTAATCAGGTGGGGCTTTGCATCCTTCTTGTTGAACAAGTATCTCATTGTAGCATGATCTGTAAACACAATGATTTTGGTCCCCATCAAGTATGCTCTAAACTTGTCAAAACCATACACTAGTGCCAACATCTCCTTCTTAGTGATTGTGTAATTGTTTTCGGCTGCATCCAGAGTCTTGCTGGCATAGTATATGGAGTGGAACACTTTGTCTCTGCGTTTCCCCAACACCCACTACAGTATCACTAGCATTGCACATGAGCTCAAATGGGAGCTCCCAGTCAGGTGCTATCAGTATTGGAGCCTCAACCAGCTTCTTCTTCAACAACTCAAATGCCTGCAAGGAAGATGCATCAAAGTTAAAGGGTACCTCTTTCTCCGAGAGGGTGCACAACGGCTTCAAAATTTTAGATAAATCATTAATAAATCTATGGTAGAACCCCGCATGTCCCAGAAAACTTCGGACTCTATTGACTGACACTGGTGGAAGTAGCGTATCTATCACCTCAATTTTCTCTCTGTCCACCTCTAGCTCGTGTTTCGACACTTCGTTCCCTAAGACTATCCCCTCCTTAACTAGGAAGTGACATTTCTCCCAATTAAGAACGAGGTTAGTCTTCTCACACCTTGCTAGCACTCTGTCTAGATTCTGTAAACACCTCTCAAAAGATTCACTGAAGACAGAGAAATCATCCATGAACACCTCTATGAAGTCCTCCACCATGTCATGGATATGGCCATCATACACCTTTGAAAGGTGGATGGTGCATTGCATAAACCAAAGGGCATGCGTTTAAAAGCATAGGTCCCATATGGGCATGTGAAGGTCATTTTTTTCCTGGTCCTCAGGTGCAATAGTGATCTGGTTGTATACCGAGTACCCATCCAAGAAGCAGTAGTACTCTTGCTCTGCAAGTTTGTCCTGCATCTTATCAATGAAAAGCACTAGGTAGAGGTCTTTTCTGGTTGCATCATTCAACCTTCTGTAATCCATGCAGATATGCCAGCTCATCATTATTCTAATTGGTGTTAACTCATTCTTGTCATTGGTGATGACTATCATCCCTCCTTTCTTAGGGACACATTGCACAAGGCTTACCTACTTGCTGATTGAGATGGGGAAGATGATCCTTGCATCCAACCACTTGATCATTTCCTCCTTCACTACCTCTTTCATAATCGGATTCAATCTTCTATGTGGTTGGGCCACTGGCTTGTGACCCTCTTCCATGAAAATCTTATGCATATAGAGCTTTGGGCTAATGTCATGGATGTCTGACATCTACCAACCCATTGCTCTCTTTCTCTTCTTCAGTATAGCCACAGCAGCATCCACCTGGGCTGCAGTCAATGAAGCAGACAAGATTACATGTAAAGTATTATTTTCACCAAGAAATTCATACGTGATGTGTGATGGCAATGGTTTCAGCTCAAGCTGAAGAGCTTCTTCAACTGAGGATTTGGGTGGTGGCCCTAACTCCCTGTTCAATGGCTCAGCCATTTTCTTAAGCATACTTACATTGTGAGTGTTTAGCATACTCTCAATCTCTTTAGCCTCAGCATCATCCACTAGCCCTTGATTCAGCAATACCCTAGCTATTGTTTGGCCTTTGGCCTTTTATTATCAAATTACTATTGCCTTCTATTAAGTACTCTTAATCATTGATGTCTTCCCCTATTAGATTGTGATTGAACGAATGCGATGAAGCTCAGTGGTTTGTTTGGGGGCTAGCAATAGTCTCTGAGTGTTGGCCGCGCCAAAGGTACCCTCCCGAGGCATGACATAGAGTTTTTCCCTTAGGTTGGTTTTTCCCTAGTATTATCAATGCATTCGATAATCAAAACTATCATTCATTGTATAATTTTACATAATACCTGATTTGAATATACGTATTCGTTAACATGAATCACCAGTCAACAACTATGTCAATGTCATTTTTCTTATTGATATTTAAATTGAAATTTTAACAAATATATCATATGCAAGTCTTTATGTTTGTTTTTTGTTGAAAGGACAAAATTTTCATTCTTGATTGGATATTGAGCCATTAATATTTCAAAATTTAATTGTAACCAGTTCTACTCATGTTTGCCAATTTAATATAAGCATAGTTTTTTTAAACCAACCCCTCCCCTGCCCTCGCCCCCCGAAAAAAGAACCTATTGCCCACATAATAAACTTGTTATGATATAATAATTCACAAACAACACGAGATATAAAGCACACAAGGCAAATCTAGTGCGAGAAGCGTGACCAATAAGCATTAGCACATTAAAGAGATTGATCTCAAACATTCTTTATCATGATATACCATATGTTGCACCAACTAAACTATCCTCATGAGTAACACAAGCATAGTTAGCAACAAGATGTGTCCAAAGATAAGAGGCCATAATCTTCATGGAGCCAACATTGTATAGATTTCTGACATGAACTTTAAAAATGTATTTTCAAAGAGATTGAAAGGATCTCAACTTCAGTAATGTCATGATTTATCTTGGACTGAAGGTGGTGACTGAAGAATTATGTTGAGGAGCTCCTGCTTTAGCCTTACAGGTAGTGGAGGCGCCAGTTTCATCTGTGGCATATCGTTCATGCTGTAAGAGATCATTTGTTTCAGTACATAATGAAATGAGTGGCAAGCAATTTAAGAATGATCTAGATTCAAAAACAATGATCTAGTTTGATTTGACAAGTAGTTTAAGAAAATAAAAAAAGACTTTTTAATTTTGTAGATGTAAATTAAAATTGTGTCAAATGTACTAAATATGGCCTTAAACATGTCACATGAAAAGTTGAAATCAAAATGTTTCCAGAAAGGAAAGAGGTCATCTTTTAAACAAACTAAAATAAACAATCAGTCGCTCTTTTTAAAACGGATGGAGTACACTTTAACTTGTTTGATACAAATCTAATACTCTTTCGTTTAAAAAAGAATGACCGGATTTGACTAAACATGGAGTTTAAGAAAACAAAGAAGACTTTTTTATCTTGTGATTGTAAAGTAAAGTTATATTAAAAGCATCAAAATGTTATTTAATCTTATGACTTTAAACATATCATGTGGAAAGTTAAAAATAAAATTTTGCCAAAAAAGAAAATGCAAATATATACTCCCTCCGCATATGTTTACTTGTCCTCTGCTGATTTGATACAGAGATTAATAAGTAGTAAATAATGAGATAATTTTACCAAATTACACTTTAAATATAATAAATACAATGTCATGAAAAATGTAATAGGGAAATAACTATAATTAATGATAAGGGTAAATAAGGAATTAAGTATAAAATTATCTCTTGATTTTATAAAGTAGATAAGTATTGTTAAACATCCCAAAATATTATAGGGGACAAGTAAATCAGAGCAAGTATATGGTTAGACAGAGAGAGAGAATGGAAGGATAATCAGTCATACTCATTTATGAGATTTAAGATATTGTTTTGAGCTTGCAGGAAATTGTTGGTGTTTTCTTCGACCTGCATCAATTGCAAAAAAGAATAATGCAACAACATAAATATCTATGAACGAAACTTCTATCGCAAATAACACATAATTTCAAAATTAAACCTTGTTAATTTCATCATCAGTACTCCTATTAGCAAATAAAGTGAAATTTGAGTGTTTTCTAAATCTCAAAACCATTAACTGACCTTATTAGCAACAAGGTTGGCAGAAATTTGATCCAATATCTGAGCATTTTGCTCAAGAAGCTGTCCAATGGAACCACCAATGGCTGCAAAACTATAAGACTTACACACCATATATGTCCAGAACAAAAAAGAAAGACCTAGATAATGGGAGAATGTAATGCATAATCTTTGTTCTATGTAGTATCAAGATAATGTTTCAAAACATTCTGAGTTGTTTTAAGTGCACTGACAAAAAGAGTATTTCTCTAAAAAATCATGGAATAACTAGATGACAAGATAAATTGGAACAGATACAAATATTTAGATGAGAATCCAAAGGTTCAATTAATTGCTAAAATTGGTGGATCATCTGGAGAAGTAGGTTTCACAAAAGTGCTTTCCAAGAAAGTACTTTTGAAACATTGCAAAAAAGTAATTAATTAAACAAGTTTGTGTATACCTAATCAATTTAAATCATTTTGTTAATATCAAACCAACAACTCTTGCCTCATTATGGTCCTGAAAGTGTTCATAGCGAAAGAGCTACTCCCTCCGTCCATTTTATGTGGCACTCTTTGACTTGACACAATATTTAAGATAAAAAGGAAGATTTCATAATGTACAAAACATGCTTACCAAAAAAGAAATAAGTCAAGTCAGCCATAAACAATCATTCACAAATCCATTTAGAAAATCAAAGATTTTCAAATTGTTTTCTATAAGGTCTCAAAGGGAGTAACATGTTCATTAAAATAAACTATATAATTGATAAGGTCATTTTGGTACATTTGACATAACTTTAAAAAAAATCTTCTTTATTTTCTTAAACTCCATGCTAAGTCAAACTAGGTCATTCTTTTTTAAACGAAGGGAGTATATGATTGTTATTGGAACCTCTTCAGTGATTTGGTTATGATCATCAAGAAGAGATTATACGCTTATCATATCTATTGTATGCAGAACTACTAGACTCTAGAATGCAAAAAAACTAAAAGAACATAGCTCCAAAAACAACATATATAGCTTTAGATTAACGAAAAAGTTTTCTCAAATTTCAGTTGATCTATAAAAGTTGAATTAGAGGCATAATGACCAACCTTGGTAGGAAATTCCACCATCATTGTCCATTGGCATAATAGCTTGAGCATTGGCAGAACCATTAGTGGGATTAACAATAGGAGTTAATTGTGGCATAGTAGCTTGAGCATTGGGAGGACCATTTGTTGGATCAACTGTACGAGTTAATTTTGGCATAAGATCTGCAAGTTTTACCTGAAACCCAAAAACAATGAAATCATGAGGAAAAATCATTCAATGTACAATACAATGTACAATATAATTGTCAACATTTGAGACTACAAGTAAATCAATTTTTTTTTCTTTTTGGGATACATAGGGAGATTGCAAGCAATTTTTTGTCTGGAAGATGTAGAGTACACAAGGTAACATCCAGGAGTTAAAATGTGATTATACATATGAAGTTCTTGAAGCATACTAAGTGGCCCTATAGTTGGTGGGATTAATCAAAAATGGTCAGTAAAATTAAACAACAAAAGATATATTTCTATCTCTCAAGATTGATTGAACTGTGTATGAATTGAAACTTTTATGGATGTTTCAATTCATTCACAATTCAATCAATACTATATATGGGGCATATGGAAGAACAAAATCCATCATTTAGTTAGTCGTACAATCCGGAAGAACAAAAGTTCTTGAAGAAACCCTTGGCTTGGAACCTTAT
The DNA here is from genome assembly GCA_025774065.1 of Solanum ossicruentum. Classification (NCBI taxonomy): domain Eukaryota; kingdom Viridiplantae; phylum Streptophyta; class Magnoliopsida; order Solanales; family Solanaceae; genus Solanum; species Solanum ossicruentum. The sequence continues at coordinate 18,680 of JAOTQR010077271.1, read as the reverse complement.
CGTTTGAACTTGAAAAACTCTTCTATGAAGTTCTTGAAGTTGGAAGAAGAATCTTGATTTGAAACTCTACGTTCTTGAAGAGAATCTTGAACTTGGAGCCTTTAGATATTGTGAATATTGAGAAATTAATTTCTTGAAGTTCCTGATCTTTGGGAGAAGAAAAATTGGGGATCTTGGAGTCACAAAACATGTAATGATGTTATTAGGTTATAAGATGGACTTTGGAAAGTTATTTAAGGATAAAAGGCCAAAAATTATCCTTTTTGAAAAGTGAAATAATCATAAAAATTGAAAAAAATGACCTTTTGATGAGTTCTGATGGCCAAAATGGAGGTTTTAGGGCCCCATCGCTAAACCATTCGGCAGTATGCGGAATGGGGACCTTGGGTCGCCCTTTTTGATAGTGTTTGTAGGTTTCCGAAATATTTTAGCGATCAAAATCGGCGGATTGCCAAAACGTTTGGCTTTCAAATTGACTATCACCCAATTTTATAGATTCGATAAAGCTTTAGTAAAACGATCATAACTCTTTACCCCAAACTCCAGTTAAGGAGAAATAAGATGCATTGAAAAAATAATTTAAATATATATAATTTGATAAATTATGGGTCACCTAAATAGTGATAGGATGAGAGATATGGTCATTTAAAGTTGATCCTTCTATGAACTCATATCGAAACTTAGCCGATGAAAAGGTTTTAAACTTGTCTTGACCTTGGGTGTTCCTTATGACCTCAAACCACATCCAACACACTTCAAATACTTAGAAAGGACCTTAACATATATTCACAATTTGGATTTATTGACTCACCTAATTTCATAAAAGTTCATATCGGAACTCAATCGGTAAGGAAGGTTTTAACTCAACTTTGTGTTAATGACCTTTATGCATCTCAAATATATTATCCACTATAAAATAGGCTTTAATACCTATATTCAAAGTTAGAATCACTTGGAATGATCTCATACGCATAATAGAAAAGTTTGAATCTTTGCTTAGAAATTTTCAATATGTTACAATATCTCCCCTTTAGGATCATTCATCCTCGAATGATGGGTACTAGAGATGGACTTGAGGCACGTATAGCAATCAAGGCTCAATTTGATCAACCAATCAATCAATCAAACTCGCTAGACAATCAACAATTCAAGTTCTAGAATGGACATATCGTTTCAGATCAAGAATAAGAATATTACCTTCAGCTTCATCATTGAGGTGCACGAATGGAACACCAAGACTCAAACAATCGAATCATTCAAACTTCTAGGCAATCAACCTTTGAACTCAAGAATGAATACATCAACTCGTAAATAGGGAACTCCCTCACTAGAAGGCAACATACCAGGGATGAGAAAAGGGTTACAATCCCGAATGCTCCTATTAACTTTCCTCATGACTTCAAGAGATAATCACTTGTCTAATACAGGGATAGGAATACTTCGTATCAAGAGCTAGGGTCGATGACTTCCAAGCTTGGTGACTCTCCTCGACCTTGCTCTCCTCTTCGTGTACCACACTTCATTAATTAAAGCCTATATCTCTCATCAAAGCCTAGGTGTGCTGCATACTCATCAAGTTCAAGCTAAGCTCAAAGTCACAGTGTTCTACACATAAGATGACCCCACTCATTCAAATCTAACCTACTCGATTTCCGTTCTATACTTTTCTATGGACTTTTCAATTAAAGAATGTTACTCCTTATTACTGCTTCAATACACCTACTCAACACCCTCACCCAGAGGTCATGAATAGCCTACTATAATAATTTACATAGGTACACTCACATATTCAAGCCTATCATTCTAACCACTTTATGGCCTTTTGAGGACAACATCTCTTAAAGTCTCCAAGCCTACCATAGCACGTCTACGCCCAATTGCATTACTCTAATCAAGAGATACACCTATGTTCTGTTACTTATATGTTGCATATATCAAGATTTCATCTCACTTATCCTCCATATTTATAACCTTAAATGGAATCAGTACAACAGCTTTATCATAATCAGGAATACTAACTCTCTCCCATCAGCCATAACTTATCTACTATCATCAAAAACTCTATCAAGACTGAAAAGGAAGATCATTGAAAGGGATTAGAATGAAAAATCATTAGCATAATTCAGTCAAGACATCCAATCTGAGAAGATTCATGTCATAATATGATCTCCCTCATCTTTCTAGGGTTCGAGGAGGAAGCCACCTTGTGGGAGATGTAATAATCTTCACTTGGGAGAGTGCTGAGAAGGGACTGATAGATGTTATAAGTATTATCACACATTTATAGGGAGTATTTGATATGGACACAAAGTGAGGGAGGTAACAAGGCCTAAATTTCTTCAACGACAGCACCAGTCTGAGCTAAGCAGAAAGGTGCTACATCAGGTAGAAATGGAGGCACAAAATGTTGTAGACTATGGCCCGATTACCAAGATTAAGAGAACTTACCAAATATTATCACTGGTATGCTTCAACTCTTTATATGTGATATGTATGCTTTGCTTGATCCAGTGTAACCTTATTTTTTATGACCCTTTATATGGAAAATAACTTTGAGATCCTTCCTAAGTGTCTTCTTAAGCCCTTTAGTGTTTTTACTCTTTTTGATGAGTCTATCCTAGTTGACAGAGTCTATATAGACTGTATTATGTCTATCAATTATAGAGATACAGTGGTCGGCCTGGTTGAGCTGGACAAAATTGGTATTAATGCAATTCTTGGCATGGCTTGGCTTTATACCTATTATGCCTTCATCAATTGTAAAACTCGAACTGTCCAGTTTCAGTTTCCAAATGAGCCTATTATAGAGTGGACGGGTAGTCCTATAGTGTCTAAAAGTAAATTTATTTTCTACCTTAGTGCCAGAAAGCTAATCTCCAAAGGGTATATCTACCACATAATTTGAGTTAAAAATGACAGTGTGGAACCTCTATCTCTGAATTTTTCATGATTGTCAACGGTTTTCTTGAAGTATTTCCTATTGATCTGCTTAAAGTCCTTCTTGATAAAGAAATTGACTTTGGGATTGATGTCTTTCCTGATATGCAACCCATTTCTTATCTTTTATATAAAATGGCCCCTGTGAGCTTAAAGATTTGAAAGAGTAGTTGACAAATTTTTCATATAAGGGATTCATTAGGTCATGTGTCACACCTTGGGATACTCCTATCCTATTCATATTAAATAAAGATGGGTCCCTTAGAATGTGCACTGATTATTGATAATAGACCATGATCAATATAAAAAACAAAGTATCCTGTCCCTAGGATAAATGATTTTTTGATCAACTTCAGGGTGCCACTTGTTTCTCAAAGATAGATCTCAGGTCTGGCTACGATCAGTTGAAGGTAAGGGAATATGATATCTCGAAGACAATGTTAGGACTTATTATGGTCATTTTGAGTTCCTAGTGATGTCCTTTTGATTGACTAATGCACCTGAAGTATTTATGGATCTCATGAACTAGTTGTTTAAGTCGTATCTAGATATATTTGTGATTGTATTCATTGATGACATATTTGTCAACTGCATAAGTGAGGAAGAGCATGGCAAGCATCTTAGGATTGTTCTTCAGACTCTCAAGGACAGGGAGTTATATGTAAAGTTTCTAAAAATGTGAATTTTGGCTAGCCTCAATAGCATTCCTTTGCCATATTATATCCTGAGATGGTATTCGAGTTTACACCTAGAAAATTAAGGCAGTAAAGAATTAGCCTAGACCCACATTGCTGACTGATATAAGAAGTGTTTTAGGTTTGGTTGGCTACTACTGATGTGTTATGAATATACAACACTTTCTTCACCCAAAATAATAGATAATTATGAATACCAAGAACATTTTGAGTTTATTGAAACGCCCTAAAAACGCCCCAAAAATGTGCTTTGAAAATGCCTATGATCATAATTTCTATATATCTCAAAATCTGTAGACGATATCGCTTGATCATGGGGCAAAATTGAGTGGGAAATGGGTATAACCCTGATTTTAGAGGACCCATAGTAAAAAATAATTTTCATAAAATTTTCTTATCCAGTGTGCATCCGCGTCCAGGCCGCGATGTGGACTGGTCGCGGATCAGTGTAAAATTGCCCTCCATGATGGGTCTGCATCGCGGACCTAACACGAACTAGTTTAACCTTTTCGTTAATTTTCTATTCTGGCCCAAGGGCTTTGGGGTCATAGCCCCATGCCTACTTATGCATGAAAACACCTATACTTAGCCATTTTTAAACTCTATATCACTTAAGGACCTCTCAAAAACCTCTTCAAGACTTAACCAAATATTTCATCCAAATTCAAGTGCCTCAAGCTTAAATTCGGATCTCAAGAACTCCATTCAAGCTTCAAGTCTCCTTTAAGTCCACTTCAAGAAAACCCAAGACTAAGGTATGTGGGTTTCATCCATTGGGTCCTTTCACCCATGGAGCTCAATCTCCACATTTATGAAAATTGCATGTTTTCAAGTTATATTGTCTATGGGTATCTTCTACTATAGATTATGAGTATAAATTATGTTGGAGTTTTATGAAATGTTGATTTATTATACATGACTATCCATTTCAAGTTTGTACCATGAATGGGTTTTATCTATTGAGACTATGCATGTTTTGAGCTATGAAACTATAATCTAATTATGAGATTTGATAATGGTTTTCAAGGTATTCTATATGAGGGTTCTACTATGTGTTGGTGGGTTGATTTACATTGAGTTTTCTCATATTATTTCACTCTTGAATTGCATGATTTTGAACTAGCTTTATACACCTACCAAGTGTTCGATAAGATGTCTTTCCAAGGATTCTTAAAGTCATTGATGATCTATTGCATAATTAATGAGTCAAGTGACTTTATGATGATTTCAGGCTTTCAAAAAGTATTGAATTAATGAAAATGTCTATGATATTGTAAATGTCAGTTTAAGCCCTTTTTTTCAAAGATTTTACCTCTTCTGAGCCTTTGATGTTAATGCAAGGGTAATATTTGATGATGATCTATTCTTATGTTTTAAATTTAGGCTCACCATTAGAGGTTAAAGATGTTTTAGAGCTACTCATGTCATGTTTTCATGTTTCTTACAAATTGCTAAAGTGTGATTATTTCAATTATTTCGTGGATTAGGCTTAGCACAGATGGATGGAGGGTTTGTTCTCTTTCCTCAAACTATGTGCCAACATAGGAGTATACTTTACCCTTGCTTTACTAGTGGATCCATTTAGTGTACTCTCTCTTTAGATTCTTCCCGAAATTGGTCATGTTCCCGTAAAGCGAAGCTTCATAATGAAATCCTTTTCAAAATGGTTCATGATCCTATAAGGAGGGTTACTTCGTACGAAATGGGTCATGTTCCCATAAGGTGAAGCATGGTTTATCTTGGCAAGTAGACCACCTCTTTATCGATGAGGGATAATCATCGAGATTCCAAGTTGTAGATCACTTAGTCTTATTCTTTGTCAATTAAGGTCTCTTCCTACATATGTATTATGATCTATACTAGTTGAATGATTCATAAGCGTGTTTTACTTTAAGCATTGACCATGCATACCAATTGAGATTACACTTATCAATTGTCTATTGTTATGCATTTTGATTATATTGGCTTATGTCTTGCTGCATTAAATCCTACATACTTAGTACATTCAAATGTACTAATGCATACTTTATGCCTACATGATGTCATCATGTAGGAACCGGAGCTCCTCTTGATCATCCCCCACGTGGTTAGTGAGATTATTCGAAGACAAGCTTTGTGAGTCCTCAAGTTCAAGGACACTATCTACTTTTCCCTTGTTATTTCTAAAACTTCTTTGTGTTGAACATTTGACATTATGAGGGTGAGCCCAGAAAGTGTCTTGGCCCCTACTCTATTCTAAGTTTAGAGGTGTTATTAGAATGTTATGATGTATTTATGCTATAAGCTTGACTCTTTATGCTTTTATGATATCAAAGACTTCTCTTAGTCCCGCTTTCCCTTTTATTCTCTCTTATTGTTGTTATTTTTCTTTTGCGACCAAGGATGTATGATTGATATGCTAAGAGGCTTGTTTAGGGCTCCTTCTAGTTCATCATTCGTCGTGTCACGTCTAGGCCCTAGGCTTGGGTCATGACATTTATGATGTGTGCTTTGTGCTAGTTTGTAAGAAAGCATATGAAAGCATGATTTTGGATGATTTAAGAAAGCTGAGTGGAAAAGTACAATGGTGCCCTTATACGGAACCCACTATGGGTCGTAGAGCACACCATGCCTCATGGTAGGCTATTGTGGAACATGCACAGGAATAAATAAAAGAGATAGATTCAATTTGGGTTCCATGGTCTATGGAACCTATCATGAAGGATAGGTCCTAAAGTTGGGAAAAAAGAGTCGAATCCAAGTGAAACTTGCACGGAATCCTTCACGAGTTGTAGAGACCACTACAAACCAGAAAAAGTCTCGTGAAGTGACGATAGAACTGAACTTTAATAAGACCCACCATGGGCCATGGAATGCACCACATGCCATGGTAAGTGCCCGTGATGGGGAGGACCAGAAGACTGAAAACTGCAAGTGACACACAATGAAGTCCTTCATGGACCATGGTGTGCACTATGAATTATGAAGGTTTTCTGTGATCCATGTCAAACCAATTTTCCTATTTTTATTAGGATTAGGTTTTCAATGAGTATTAATACCATTTTTATTTATTTTATTATTATTATTGAGTTGCGTGAGTTTGCACACTCCGATAATCACCGATATTATGGTTACTGCAGGCGTTTTGGAGTTAAAGAGGTTAGAAATGCTATTAGTAGGATGAAGAGAGGGACAGTGCTCAGACTCAATGAGATTCCGGTGGATTTTTGGAAGATCATGGTGAAGGATAGTATGGAGTAATTCACTAGGCTGTTTAATGTTATTATGAAGATTGCTAAGATATCCGATGAATGGAGGAGGAGCACAATGGCTCCATTATACAAGAACAAAGGTGATATTTAAAATTGTTATAATTACAAGGGTATCAAGTTGTTAGGCCACACTATGAAGGTTTGGGATCGGGTGGTAGAGATAAAAGTGAGAAAATGAGTGCCTATTTCAGAGAACCAGTTTGTCGTCATGCCGGGACAGTCGACTACTGAAGCAATTCATCTGATTCAGTGATTAGTGGAGAAATATAGATAAAGGCCTTCATATGGTGTTCATTGATCTCGAGAAGAGCTACAACAAAGTCTTGAGGGCTATTCTGTGGAGGTGTCTAGAGGCGAAAGGTGTTCCCGTAGTGTATATCAGGGTGATAAAGGACATGTATGATGGAGCCAAATCTCAAGTAAGAATGTTGGGACGAGACTTAGAGTATTTTCTTGTTAAGGTGGGACTTCATCAAGGGTTAGTATTGAGCCCTTTTATTGGCCTTAGTAATGGATGAGTTGACACAATCTATCCCAGAGGAGGTTCCATAGTATATGCTATTTGCGAATGACATAGTCTTGATTGATGAGACTCTGGCTAACGTTAATGATAGATTGGAGTACTTGGAGCACAAATTTAGTGTTATAAGGGATGAAGTAGACATCGAAGTGAGCCTTGCCACTCAATTTATTCCCAAGAGAGAAAACTTTAAAACCTTAGATCAGCCATCCAGAATAGTGGCGATATTAATGATGATGTCACAAAGCATATTGGGCAATATAGATCAAATCGAGGCTTGCCTCTGGAGTATTGTGTGATAAGAACATACTACCAAAACTTAAGTTTAAGTTTTACATAATAGTGGTCAGACCATCTTTGCTATATGGGGTGGAGTGTTGGCCAATCAAAAACTCACATGTTCAGAAGATGTAAGTCATGGAGCTGAAGATGTTGAGATGGATGTGTGGACATACCACGAGTGATAAGATTAGGAATGAGACCATTTGGGAGAAGTTAGAGGTGGCCCCTATAGATGACAAGATGAAGGGTGTGAGACTGCTTTAGTTTAGACATGTACAGATAAGAAGTATTGATGCTCCTGTTAGGTGGTGTGAGAGGTTGTATTTAGGAATTTCACGGAGGGGTAGAGGTAGACTAAAAGAATACTAGTGGGAAGTGACTAGACAAGATATGCTACAACTCCATCTCATGAGAACATGACCTTAGATAAAAAGGAGTGGAAGCCGCGTATTAAGGTAGATGGGTAATAGGCTAGTAGGGGTAGGTTGATGTATGGTCATGTGATATAGTAGGTTAGTAAGAGTAGTCGATTTTGTCGGATATTGTCATTATCCATCTTATATTTTTCATTTCTTTGTTAATTTTATTACTACTACATTTTTGTATTTACATACTACCATTTTTGTTTATTATAAATTGTTCTTCCTTTTTCTGTTCTTCCTTTTTCTGTTCTTCCTTTTTTTTCCATGTCTAGTATTTTCTTGTTATAGGGCTTGATTCTTGAGATGAAGGTTTCCCAAAAACAGCCCGTCTATCTCTATGAGGTAGTGGTGAGGTCTGCGTACATTTTACCCTCCCTAGACCCTACTTGTGGGATCACACTAGGTATGTTTTGTTGTTGTTATTATTGACTGTTGGAATGCCTTGTACAATAGAAAATACAAGACCTATTGGACATTTGAAACTTAATATCACTATTTTCATATTCTTTAATGGATTTTTGATTTGTCATTCCATACTTTCTTCTATGTAGTGCTGCAACTATGAATTTTTCATCTCTATTTAGATTTCTTACACTAAATATGCAGCTAAGTCCACAACTAGGGTTGTAAAAATCATAGAAAAATAACAAGGTAGGCAAACGTGTAGGGCATAATTCAAGGATTAATCTACAAGTATTATGATTATCTTCATCTAAATAGCCTTTTTAATGAGTACACACATTGAGAACTCACCCATATTCATTGCTTGTCCAAGAGGAAAGATGTGATTAGGAAAAGGTAATCATAATAAGGATTTCAGAGAGTGATCTTTCGTCTAATTTACTAGAGCCTGAGTGAAAAAGGTACACTGAGACCGATAAGGCTTAGCAAAAATACATTCAAAGTTCAAGAGGAGAGGAATGAAATACATCTAAGATAGACTGAGAGATGAATTAGATATTAATCAACTCACTAGGTTTTGCATGCATCACAATAAATGAGTGTCTAAACATGTAATGCCTAATAAGTTATTGGTTATGGGGAACACAATCCTAACTTAAGTCTCATTCTATCTACAACAAGTTCTTGCTCAATTTTACTCATTATTACTGCTACTAGTTTTAACAAACCGCCAATTTACTTTATGTATTACTGTTTTCTTGAAATAGGATAGCTATTAGATTTGTTTCAGTATATTCACTGTGGGATCGACCCTAACTCTTCTTTGGGTAAATAAACTGCTAAAGATCGTCCATATTTTGTAAAATGAGTATTCTTGAACTTTATCAACTATAGACGATTGTTGAAGTGTTCTAATCTATATCATCATCATTGACTGAACTAACTCAAAACAAGGTTAAGTTTCAAAGGTCTGATGCTTACAAGAAATGTTTCTAGGAATGAAGACCCGATTGAGTACTACTATAGTATTGACCCTACTTGATAGGACAAAAGGTTTCATGATTTATTATGATGTGTCCATAGCTGAGTTTGGTTGTGTGATGATGTAGTAAGGAAAAGTCATATCTTATGCATCCAGATCAATTAAGATCCATAAGAGAAACTATCCAACCTATGATCATGAGATAGCGGATGTGTATTTGCACTCAAGATCTGGCGTGACTATTTATATAGAGTACATGTGGACGCGTTCATCCGCAATAACAATTTGTAATATACCTTCAATCAGAAGGAGCTCAACCTGGGGTAGTGAGATGGCTGGAGTTGCTCAAGAATTATGATGTGAGTATTCTCTACCACCTATGAAAAGCTAATGGTGTTACTTATGCTCTTAGTAGGTTGTCTGTGAGAAGTACTCCCCATGTTGAGAAGGGTAAGAAGGAGTTGTTTAAAATGGTGCATAGACTTGCCCGATTAAAGTCCACTATTATGTCCCCGTGAAGGTGGAGTCATTATTCAAAATGTTCTTACATCATCTACTGTGGTGGAAGTAAAGGAAAAGCAATACCAAAACCATGTTCTGCTCCAGATAAAGGAAGAGTTGTATAAATAAAAGGTGATAGTCTTTACCAATAAGGGAGATGGTGTGTTAAGATACCAAGGTAAGTTGTCCGTGCCAAGCGTTGATGGTATTCAAGAAATGAATATAGCAGAAGCTTATAGCTCCAGGTATTCCATGCATCCTGGCTTTATAAATATGTACCATGACTTCAGAGAAGTAGATTGGTGGAGTGGAATGAATAGAGATATTGCTAACTTTGTTTCAAAGTGCCTAAATGTCAATAAGTAAAGTTAAGAATCAGAGGTCCTGTGGATTGGCTCAAAATATAAAGATTCTAGAGTGGAAGTGAGAGATGATAAAAAAGGACTTCATAACAGGCTTACTGAGGTCTCTTAGAAAACATAACCTGATTTGGGTGATTGTGCATAGGATGACTAAATCAGCTCACTTCTTGGCAATAAAGATGAGTAACACTGTCGAAGATTGTGCCAGATTATATAATCGAGAGATTGTTAGGTTGCATAGAGTTCTTTTGTCTATCAACACAGATAGAGGAATCCAATTTACTGCTCAATTTTGGAAGTCCTTTCAGAAAGGACTAGATTCAAAGGTGAATCTTAGTACTAGTTTCCACCCTCAGAGAGATGGGTAGGTAGAATACATAATTTAGACTCTAGAGGATATGTTGAGGGCTTATTTCATTGACTTTAAAGGTAATTTGTGGATGATTGCTGACCTCTCTTTGAAGTTGCATATAATAATAGCTTACATTCTATTATTCATATGGCACCCTATGAATCCCTCTATAGGAGAAGGTGTAGATCACCAATTGGTTGGTTTGATATTGGTAAAGGTGATTTATTAGACCTCATTTGATTTACCAAATTATGAAGAAGGTAAAGATCATTCAGGATGGGCTGAAAACAACATAAAGGCTGACAAACATCCTATACTGATGTGAGAAGGAGAGATTTGGAGTTTGAGGTAAATGATTTGGTGTACTTGAAGGTGTTACCCATGAAGAGTCTTATGAGGTTCGGAAAGAAAGGAAAGATTACGTCTCAGTATATTGGTATGGACCAGATTATGAAGATAGTTGGTAATGCGGCATACGAGTTGTAGTTATCCCCTGAGTTGGCCATTTTCATCTGTTGTTTCACATCTTGATGCTTAAGAAGTGTTTGGGAGATCATTCATTGGTAGTTCCTATTGAGAATACTGGAATCAAGGATGGTTTTTCCTATGAAGATAATTTGGTCCAAAATCTTATGGTCGAGTTCATAAATTGAGGTCCATAGAGATTTCGTCAGTTAAAATCTTGTAGGGAAATCAATTCATTGAGAAAGTCACATGGGGAATTGAGGATGATATGAAGGCCAAATACTCATATTTATTCGTTCCAAATAGTGAGGATGGTTTACGTAGTATTCCTTTTCTTGATTTGAATTGATGTGTTCATTCTTGCGTTTGAATAGGTGATTTTTTTGAAATGATTATATGTTTGAGAAATTGATTCTTAAGTTACATTTATGCCTTGAGTTTATCCCAGCTTAATATTATTTGAGGAGTAATGATCCCAAGGGAGAGATATTATAACACTCCGAAGTATCCTAGCTTAAGATCGAGCCAAAGCGTAACATCCCAAGCTGCTTTAGCTAAGATCGAGCCAAAAATCAAAAAAGGTTAAAAAAAATAAGTACAAAAATAGTTTGGTGAAATTTTTGGTCAAGGGATTTGAAAGATAATTTTTCATGAAAAGATTTCATAACTAGAATAGTACGCGACCTGTCCACATCATAGACTTGGTCAATTCTCGTTAAAAATCACCATAATGTTTTTTTGGAAAAAATGAACTATTGCAGAATAAGTTTGTGATACATACTTGTTTCATGACATGTCAAATTTTTTGTCCAATCTCAGTTTTAATGAAGGGAATTTGGTCTTTTTTCAATCACTCCTACCCCAAACCCACACCATTTTAAGATTGGAACTGACCTCATATTAGTTCCAAAATATTTTTTTTCTATCATTAATATTCTAAAACATTAAGAACATTGCTTAGTTGAATGAGTTGATTGTTGAATTGATAAGACTCTAGTGACACTAATTGAATTGATTGGTTTAGAGTTTTATGAGCACATCGAGTCTTGGAAGTAGTATTGAGCACAAATTGGATAAGAGTAAATAACCACTCAAATCTAATAAGCTAAATAGCCAGTGTACGAGATGATTGAACCATTAAATTGAGACGTTTTTAATTGTCCCAAAAAAAGAGTTGATTTGATTTTGAATCCAAAGATAGTGATTCATCCCTTACATTAGCAAAGTATTGGATAGATATGGTAATGACATCACTTCGTTGTAAATCATTGGCTTATAGGTGATGGTTGTTGGTTAGAGAAACTCCCAAATAGAACATGATAGTACTCGAAATGATTGGATTAAGTCATCTATGATTGAGCTTTTCCTATATGTTTACTTTATAACTTATGTTATTTTACTAAGTTGAGTTATCTGAGTTGAATATATCTTGAGACTGTTATTTTTTTTCTAGCTCCTTTATATATCATACATTTCATGTACTAACATCATTTGGTGATGTAGATACAAGTGCTACATATCATTAGCAGGCACTCTGTTGATGATCTATTTGATCCTAGATATTTTGGTGAGACCTCCTAGCACTTGGAGGGTCCATTTTGTGCTTTCTTCTTATAGTTAGCATTTTTATTTCTTTGAAGTAGCCATGAATCTGTCATTGGCACCACGTAGATATTAAGAGATAGAGGCTTCATACATAATGAATGATTAGAGTTGATATTCTTATTTCTTAGACTTGTTCCTTAAACTATATCTTATGGTAATCAGTGATTTTAACTAGTTGATTTACAACTATTGGTATACTAAGTTAATTACCGACTATACCACCAGAATGTTTCCGTGATACTTAATCTGAGTCTTCCACTGTTGATTGAATGAGTGACTTATTCAAGTGGTTCGCTTGGGGACTACCAATGATTTTCGAGTTTCGGCTAGGCCTAGGTTACCCTCATGGCTATACAATTCCTTGCTTCTAAAATTTCCATCAAATCAAAGTTTCTGAATGACATAATTCTCACATCAAAAGAATAAATTAAATTAAGAAAGTTGAAGAAAGATTGACGACAAAATATATAATCAATGAATCTCTCTAATGAGATCAATATGGGCAATGGCTACATATAGATGTCTTAAATCTCATAGCAGTTTCATTGCCCTATGAAGGAATATGGATACATATATATATTGAAGCAAATAACATTTGTCTAACAAAGAGACACTTGCTAAATGAAAATACCCTTTCTTTAGTAAAAGGCCAAGAGTCAACCGCTGCAATTAGAAAACATACCTTTTTATTTTTATTTTTCCTTGAAAAATGATCTCCTCCATGCTTCCCATTTTTCTGTTTCCATAAAAGTGGAAAAAAGAAAGGAAAAGAGCAGTCAAATGTAGTTATTTTACATCACGGGAAAAAATTGATTATCTTCCAAAGAAGACATTCTAAAGTCTTCTTGCTTCTCAAACAAAATTATTGTAAGAATACAATATACATAAATGGATATCCATTTCTCTTTTTTATTATTATTAAGTTGGGTTAATCAATCTATAAACCAGAAACTATTTCAAAATGTCTTATCATGGTGATTGTTTGCTTCTAACTATGTTTTTTAGTATTCTATTTCACCGTAAAGAATCCATTAATCGCTACATTCTCGATCAATCTATCATTCTGTGGTGGCAAGATAATCTTGGTTACCCACTCTCTCAATCTTCTAGTGAAAACAATGTTTATTAACTCTAGGCTCCATCTATCCTTGCCCAATCAAACACAAAAGCCTTTAGGTTCAACACTAAGCATATAGATCGGAAGTTAGTTTATTTTGTACCCTTGATATATCTATTCATTGTCTATTTCATCTTATGTCAGGCGAATTGGCATATATTTTAGTCAGTATTACCTAGTGTTATTCATTTGGTTTGTGTATCATCAAGTTCCTTTATTGTTGTGTTATTAATTTGCTATAGTCCATTTGTTACCTTGTCTGCATTATTGGCTCTTATCTTCATTGGAGCAGTATCTTCTTTTAGCTTTGCATCTTCTTAGTGATTATGATGGTCAATACGGGAACAGGGTCATGTCTTGAATCCCGACATAGGGTGAGAGGTAGGAGTAGCAAGTGCTGTAAAGGGGCATCTGTGCTATGAGGGGGGTCTTGGAACATTGGCAGTTTGATGAATAAGTCTATAGAGCTAGTGAAGATTCTTAAGAAGAAAAATATCAGCATACCTTGCATTCATAAGACTAAGTGGTTGGGTTTCAAGCTTGAGATGTGTACGGTTGTGGTACTCAGAAGGCTAGAGAGATAGAAATGGAGTTGGTGTATTAGTAGATAAGGAGCTTGGGGAGTAGGTTGTTTAGGTTAGAAGGATCAATGATAGGATTTTGATGATCAAGCTAGTCATGGAAAGTCTTAACATGAGTATTATTAGTGCTTATACACCATAACAGGATTTGGAAAAGGTGGTAAGGGGTATTACCTCATTCCAAGAAACTATTTATTTATAAGATTTCAATGGTCACATTTGGGTCGACCACTAGCAGTTATAATGGTGTGCATAGAGGTTTTGGATATAGGGTAAGTAATGGAGGAGGAGCAGCACTAGTGATTTTGCTAATGTTTTGGAGATGGTGGTCATTAATTCATGCTTTTCCAAAATAGAAGACCACTTAGTTATGTTTTATTGTGCAGTGGCTAAAACTCAAGTTGCCTATCTACTCCTTCAAAAGGGTGATAGAGGACTTTGTAAGGATTGTAAAGTTATCTCAAATGACAATCTTAATACTAATCTTAATACTAACTTAAACTTCTGATGATGGACTAAAGAATAAAGAGAGAGGAGAAAAAGAAGATTTTGTATGAATGATCAAGGATCAAATGGGGTGGTTTGACCCCTACATGTGTTTGCAAGATAAAGGTTAATTTAGAGGTGATAGAGACATAGGAGAGTAATGGTGATGCAAATGATACGTGGGATAAGACACTAATTGCATTAGGGAAGTGGCAAGAGAGGTGCTTGGAGTTTTAAGGGGAATCTGTGTGACATCTAGAGGATTGTTGATAGAATAGAGACATTCAAGGAAAGGTGGAATCTAAGAAAGATACTCATGTTAAGTTGGCAGAGAGCAAAGATGAGGAGGAGAGGTGTACGAACACAGAAAGGTATAAACCTACTAAAAAGAATGAAGTTAGTTGTCATGATGGCAAAAAAGAAAACTTTTGAACAATTATATATAGAGCTAAGGAAAAAGGTGATGTCAAAAAGTTATAAAGACTTGATAAGAAAAGAGAGAGAGGAATGCTCATGACCTGGATAAAGTGAAGTGTGTTAAAGATGAGGATGGTAGAGCGTTGGTGGAAGAGAAGAGGAATACATTAGATAATGATGGCAAGCTTACTTCTATATACTCTTGAATGAAAAAAAGGGGATGGGGATATAGTGTCAGGTGATTTAAAGGGCTCCAGGAGTAAGTGAATTTTAGTCAATACAAATATTTTAAGGTTGAGAAGGTTGACAATGTTATGCATAAGATAAGATGAGGTAGAGCAATAAGGCCGGATGAAATTCCAATGGGATTTTGAAAGAGCATTAGCAATACAGTTTTAGAGTGGCCAACTAGGTTTATTAATGTCATTTTTTAGATAATGAGTATTCATGATGAATGGAGGTAGAGTAGAAATATTTCATTGTCCACGAACAAGGGTACTATCAAAAATTGCAATAATTACAAGTGTATTAAGTTGTTGAGTGACACCTTGAAAGTTTGGGAGAGGACGGTGGAGTCAAGGGTGAGGAAGGGTGTGTCTATTTTTGAGAATTAATTTGTGTTCATAATAGGAGGTTCAACTATTGAAACCATTCCTCTCATTAGGAGATTGATAGAGAAATATAGAAAGAGAAAAAGGGATTTGCATATAGTGTTCACTGATCCTAAAAAGGTCTACAATAAAGTCCTATGAGAAATCCTTTGGCTTTGTTTGGAGTCTAAAGATGTACTAATGATTTGAATTAGAGCAATAAAAGGCATGTATGATGGAACCAAAATTAGGTAAGAACAATGGGAAGAGATTCAAAATACTTTCTGGTTGAGGTAGGGTTGCACCAAGGATCAACACTGAGCTCATTTTTTGCCATAGTGATAGATAAATTGATGTGGCACATTTAGGGTGAGGTTACATGGTGTATGTTATTTATATATTATATTATTCTAATTAAGGAGACTTTGGATCGAGTCAATGATAGACTAGAAAGGTAGAGATTAAACTTTAGATTCTAATCAGGTTAGGTTGAGCAGGAGCAAATTCAGTGGTGAGATGTATCAGACAAGCATGAAAGTGAGACTTGATACTAAAGTTATCCCCTAAGAGTGAAATATTTAGTATCTAGGGTCTTAAAACTAATAAATTAGGGAGATTGATGATAAAGTCATACATTGCATTGGTGTAGCATAGATAAAATGAAAGTTTGCATATAGCATCTTGTGTGAGAAGATGATACTACCTAAGGTTAAAGGTAAGTTTTATAGAATGGTTGTTAGATCAAGTTTCTTATATGGGGTGAAAAGCTGGCATATCATGAACTCTCATATTCATAAAATGTGAGTGGCAAAAATAAGAATGTTGAGATGGATGTGTAAGCATACCAGGAGTGATTAAATCAAGGATAAGAATATTTGAGACATAACAGGAGTGACCTTCATGGTCGACAAGATGAACAAAAAGAGATTAAGATGATTTGGGCATGTGTAAAGAAGATGTGAGTATTTCCTGGTAAAACAGTGTGAGAAGTTTAATATAGAGGGAACAAAGAGTGGCCAAGGTAGTCCTAAGAAGTATTAGAGAGACGTGATCAGGAAGGACATGAAGAATCTTTATCTTACCAAGTACATGACCTTAGATAGGAAGGTACAGAGGTCATATACTAGAAATAAAAGGCTAGTAGGTAGTAGAGGGGTGTTGTTGCTTTTTGAAGGTGTAGGCTTGTTTGTTTTATCATTGTACTGGTTGTATTATGTTTGCCTATATTAGCTATCATCATTTATTGTTTAATGTGTTATGATTATCATACTATTATATTGTTCTTTTTCATTTGTGATAAGCTTTGCATTATTTCCTTTGTTAGTTGATATATTTTGTAAACTATTTTCTTCTTTTTTTTACTTGAATTTTGATGCTTTTGAGCTGAGGGTCTTTTAAAATAGTTTCTCTATCTTCATGAAGTAATGGTAAGATTTGTGTAACTCTAACCTCCCCAGACCCCACTTATAAAACTACTCTAAATATATTAGTGTTGTTGTTGTTTTAAAATTCTTGTGTACATTGCCAATGTTTTTCAAACAGTGTCACATTAAGGGATATCTTTTTTTCCTATCCTTCAAAAATTCTCACAATAGAAATAAGAAGAACATTTTTATTTCACCAGTAATTTTTTTCCACCCATGTAAATTTTGTTTGAGAGTTGTACGTAAGATTGATGCTCCTACCCCTATCCTTAGTCCCTTTACACCCTAAAAACACTAATTATTTGGTTAGCCTTAAGAAAATATTCTTTTAATCTTAGATACTCCCAAGTCTGCATCTTCTTGACTTCAAATCAAGACAAGCAACCTAATTATGTAAAGGAGATTAATGTTCTCCTGACCAATCTCTTATCAAGTCCTACTTTTAATGATTCCATCCTAAGGGGCATGTCAAAAGGATTTGTAATTCAAGCAATATAAATATCTCAATTATGGAGAGAATAACAAGTTTACTTTAAACCTAAAATTCACATAAATAAATAGTTCAAATTTATATGAAATCATAAGACTTACACTCATCCATTTACATCTGAATATTACATCTCGTAAACACTTGTCTTTTAACTGCATTGCAATTTGAGCATAACAGTACATTGCATTTTTTGATGAGTATCTGCAGAAATAACATTTTAGTGCTAGTTTAGGCATAATATTCACCAAAACTAAACTAAGAAAATAAAGAGTAAAAAGTGATAAAGATGGTATGACAAAAGTATTATTCGAGAATCCAAAAGCAAAAAGATGAAAATAGTGATTCATCATAAGATGACCAACAAATAACTGATAGTAGTAGAAAAATAATTAACAACCTTTCTTTTCCATCCACAACAAAAGATCGGTACTGTTCTAACCTTGAATCTCTAGGCGACTCAAACCCTAAAACTATAAATTGAATGGTGAAAATGTTCAATCAATTGTCAATGACTCATAAGTCATAACATTGTATGTTTTATCCCATGACATTAAATGCTAAAATCTCTTGATGAGCAACGACTAAAAATTCAATGATGAAAACTATAGTGCTTTGCAAACATAGTATGAGTGGCATACTTGGTGAGCAATTCTTCAAGGATGGATTGTTCTTCGGGAGTCCATTCATCATTAAGGTATGCACTGTGCTTGAGCGCCGCCATCAAAGTACCAAGAAAATTAATCTCTCTTACTCTCCTCCTTCTATTTGTGAAAATGCATCTGACAAAAATGATAAAACT
>JAOTQR010077270.1:0-12297 GCA_025774065.1 Solanum ossicruentum | reverse complement strand
AAAATCTTAGTGTTGTTTTCTTGCTGTTACTGCTTAATTCTGAAATTTCAATCTTTAAGCTAGTTTTTAACCCTCTAACACATTATTAGTAATTCTATGTTATAGGTTGTGTTACCTGCCGGTAGGACATGGTAGGTGTCATCGTGACTCGATATTTTGGATTGTGACAAGTTGGTGTCTGAACTCTAGGTTCATTAGTCTCACTTGTATAGAACTATCATCTAGTAAAGTCATACGGATAGGAGCAAAGACGTTCACAACCCATCTTTGGTAGGTTATAGAATGTCTTCAGGAATATGCCTTATAGCTGATCACCTTGTACAACATGTATCTCATCAATTTCATGAAGTGTCATTGGTTTTGCTCTCTTTTGTAGGATATGGACCATGGAGTCAAGTTTGGGGTAGGGATAGGGGCATTGCACCAGCTCCGGACAAAGATATAGCTCCAGATCCCGTGTAGGAGCATCTGGAGACCCCTGATCCCCTATAGCCAGAGGGACCCAGATTGGTACAGCCCACAACTACACCTATTATGACTTCAAAACTTTAGGAAGTTATTGTACAACTATTTGTATCCATTAGGGATGAGCAGCAGGCTCCAGCACTATGGAGTTAGCCTACCACTCTAGTGCCAGAGAAGTGACCTTCTTCAGTACAACCAATTCAGAAAGAGCAGCCCTTTCCAGTATCGCTAGTTCAGTTGGAGCAGTCCCTAACTCCTATTCTAAGAGGGCATCCAACTCCAATGCCTCCTTCTGCCTAGCCAAATGTTGTAGAGGATTCTATACAATTTAATAATCAGAAGGAATTGGGATATTTCCTCAAATTGGGTCCACCCAGGTTCTCAGGGGCGATTGGGAAGAATGCACATGAGTTTTTGACATATGTAGTAAGATAATACAAACTTTGAGGTTGTTGGAGTCCCAAGGGGTAGATTTTATCATATACCAGCTCAATGGGCCAGCTAGATAGTGGTGGCATACTTATATGGACACTAGACCAGTTGGGTCACCACTGGTGTTGTGGATATAGTTCTCAAAGGCATTTCTATCCAGGTTTATTCGTAGGAGTCTCAGGGATAGACTTGATGATCAATTTTTGAGGATAGAGAAGGGCACCACGACAATGTTCGAGTATGAGGTCTGATTTCATGAGCTCTCCAAGGATGACACTATGATATTGCCTACTAAGGGGGAGGGGATCAAGTGTTTTGTTAGGGGACTGAGGACGAAGCTGAGGATTAAGACTCAGTCATTGGTTACAATAGGTCTTGCTTTTCGAGATATTGTTAACGGTGCTCGTACTATTGAGAAGCTTTGTCATGAAGCCTATGGTGCCAGTGACAAGTGGGCCCACTATAAGGGCAGCTATAGTGGGACCTAGTACTGATCAAGGGAGTGTTATGATAGGTCATAATACAGGTTCAAGCTGGGTCAGCTCGATCACCCTATTCATGCTTCACTTCAAACTTTACTGGGTGACAAATGGTACCAAGATACCTCTAATAAGAGTAATCCTCCTTATATCACTAGAGAAAAAGGCGAGATACATGGCTGCAGTGTCTTCAGGACAAGCCAAGTCATCTTATTCAACCGATCAAAGCTCTAAAGCCTTAGAGGCAGATACTACAGGTCATAGTGGTCGTTAATTTACTGGCCGATCATTCCAAGGATGCTATATCTATGGGGAGCTTAATCATTGGTCTAGATATCACCCCCAATATAGAGCAGCATACCGTGCTTCACAGGAAGCCCACTGATGAGTCATAGAGATATGACTCCTATAACGCTTCATATAAAGGAATTTTTGGCGTTCTCAAGCAAATTTGTTGTTTTGATGTGTGTTTTTGTTATTTTTCAGGAAAAAATGATTAAGGCATGGAGAAATGGTTGAAAAACAAGGGAATGAATGAAAGATGAGCTCAAGTATTGGCACAAAGAGGCCTCCATGGTCCATGTAGCATCACATGGACCATGAAAGGCCACGTAGAGGTGGCCTTGGTGAGTGAAGCAAAAATAGAGCCAAGTGAAGGACCACAGGTAACTTCATGGCTCATGTACCACTACACGGACTGTGAGTTCCAATGTGGCCTCACACTTGGCGTGGCATGGCATGGCATGGGTTAAAGCTGAGGAAAGGAGATGGAGAAAAATCACCTAAAGGCACGTCCCACGGTACCCTTCACGGGCCATGGGAATTGACACGGGTCATGTCATGTGCCATCAAAGTGATATAAAGATGGCCAACATCGTTGAAAATCATCAAAATTGTATAAGGGGCAAGAGACAGGGCCTATCACGAGCCGTGCGACCAATCACGGTCCATGACGAGGGCTGGGATGATGAGGGATGACATGCGCGTAGGCAAAAAGTCAAAGAAAAGGGAGACGGTATGTCTCATGGACCATTGACCCTCACACGACCCATGTCCCTACATGTGGAGCTGCAACATAGAGCAAAGATTTTGAAGGCCAAGTATGGATTCACAGACCGGTTCACGGTCCATCTAGCATCTCATGACCCGTATCCATGCCTGCGTTATTTTTTCTATTTTAAGTTGGATTAGGTTTTCCTAGATGTATATACTATTTTTATTCCATTTTTTACCTAGTCTTGGATTGTTGGAGGCAGAGAACATAAGAAGAAAACTTATTTTCTTTCAATTTCATTGAACTCTTGGATTACAATTATCTTATTCAAGATTGTAATCTGTGGATTCATTAATTCTTCAATAGTAAGTTCTTTATCATGAATTCTTCATATTGTTGTGGGCTATGTTTCTTGAATATGCTAGGCTAAACTTACAACTAAATTTGTGGGAACCATGCAAAATTAATAAGATAAACGAATATGGGGTAAATCTCAGGTTTGATTAGCATATATATCTTAGTATTCTTCACTTTAACTTCTTCCTTAATAAGTTGACACATTAGGGTATGCCTGTATACATTACATGCCCAAAAGGGATGTGGTGATTAGGAAAAGAGTTCTACGACAAAATTCATGATTTTTAACATAGTCTAAGTACTTAAGACCGAAAGGTGAGAGTATTCTGGGGTTGATAACAAGGGTTAGTAAGTACACATTCTGAGATCGAGAGGTGATGAATGAAATGCATCTAAGAAGGACTGAAAGGTGAATTAGGTGTTATAGAACTTGTTAGATCTTGTATACGTAATCATGAGTGAGTTTACCAAAATTCAGCTATCACATTAGATGTCATGGGGAACACAATCCTAGCTTGGCATTAATTGTTGAAATCTAGTACTCTTTGTACTCTTTCATTTCGCCATGAAAAAAGGAAAGAAGAGATCTGCCATTGTTAAATTTAGTTTGCAAAAACCAAAACCCCCCATTAATTTATGTGTTTTTATTTTGGGAATAGATATTGCATCTGAAAATGGGTGCTAATAGAGTTATTCTCACGCATTCCCTGTGGGATCAACCTCAACTCTGGTTGAGTTCTATATTTGATCTACAACCACTTTACTATTCCTTTTGGAGTGTAAATTTGGGCGTATCTAATTTTGGAGCCGTTGCCAGGGAATTTGGCGAAGTAGTTGTCTATTAGTTGCTACTTTTAATGTGTAATACTAGTCCCTAATTTTACTTTTATTTCTTGTTTTTATTCTTAGTAGGGAGCCAGCGTTACATGGCAAACACCCGAAGTAAGGGTGAAGCACTTTTCCCTATGACCACGAACTCAATAAGTCAATCCGCAGAATGAATGCCCAAGAATGCGATACAACAAGATAGAGATGACCTTGCTTATAATGAGGTTCCATTGGCGGCTCCACTTAGATAGGTACCACTAGTGCCACTTGCGCATTAGCAACCCGGTGTAGGGTCCCAAGGGCCTCAATAACTCGAAGCAGTGAATGATGATGATGAGGGTGCTAAGAACACTGGAGCAATCATGCTTCCACTACTACTTGATAGGTGTCAAGTTCACTATCATTAGTACTATGCTGCTGATGCTACAGTTGAAAGGGTTGTTCAGCAGAGCAACAACTGAGGACGCAAATCAGTATGTCATGAATTTCTTGGCGACATGTCAATCTACCGATATCCCAGGGGTCAGCCAGCAAGCACTTAGGTTGCTATTATTTCCATTGTCTCTTACTGGTGAGGCGACAAAGTGGATGAGTGAGCTTTCTCATGATTCCATCCGCTCTTGGGGAGAGTTAAAAGAAGCTTTCCTGGAAAGATTCTTCCCTGCATTGAGACAACTAAAGATCACAGATGACATCGGGTCTCACAAGCAATTGTCGAATGAAGCACTATATGATACTTGGGAGAGATTCAGGCAGAAGCTTAATAGTTCCCCAATCACCATCTCACAGATGAGCACTTGAAAGAAGTCTTCTATAGGTCTTGCAACTTTGTGTTGAAGCCTATCATTGATACTGCTTGTGGAGGATCATACATGTCCAGTACATTCCCAAACATAGTGGTGATCTCCGGTTAGGTAGCCAAGAATAATAGAGCATGGTATACCATAGATGGAGACTACTCTGGGTTTATCTTCAAGATGACTTCAAAACAGCGCAACAAGGAGGAGAAATGGGATCAAGACAAGGCCCATATGCAGAACCAACTGTACTTGATAATGAAGCAACTACTAAATGGATGACTAGAAAAGGTGAAAGCTATGAATATAATTCCCATATATGATGATCAAAGCTATACTTATGATGAGGAGGTGAACTTCTTGGGTAGCCAGGGAGGTTACCAACCATTTAATGTCGGTAATTAAGGTCAAAACTATATATGTGAAAACTATCAAGGAAATTGGCAAAATAAAGACTATTATAGGAATAATGAGTGTTAGAATGATGGTGGTGAAAACTTAAAATTAGAAGAGATGATGGTGAAGGTTCTTGACAAAGTGGAATCCATTGATGCAGGGGTGAGAGACATGAAAGGAGAGATATCCAATGTTCAGCAACTGGTCGACTCACATTCCACCTCGATCAAACAACTAGAGCAGCAGATCAGGTAATTGTCACCCTCATTGAATCAAAGAAAAGCTGGATCACTTCCTAGTGATACTATTCAAAAACCAAAGAATGGTGGTCACTGCATGGCAATTACCAAGAGGAGTGGTAAGGTACTCTCTGACCCTGTTGTAGCCAGTGATACAGATTTTGGTAAAGTTGATGGCAAGGTACCTGACCTTGTAGAGGTGCATGTTGATGACGTGAGTGAAGAGGTTGAAGTGGTACCAGCAGAGCCTAAGGTTTCTAAAGATTCTCAAAAGCCAGACAAACTAGTAACTCAGTCCCTACCAGCCATTTCCAAGCCACCATCATGATTCCTGCAGAGGTGAAGGTTAAAGATGGCAAGTTTAAAAAATTCTTGTCTATGCTGAAGGAGCTGGCAGTGAACATTCCTCTAGTGGAAGCACTTAAGCAGATGCTAAGCTACAGTAAGTTCATGAAAGAATTAGTAACTATGAAGAGGACAGCCACGATCGTGATGGCAAACGATCTTCATCATTGTAGCACCATTTCTACTAGATCCCTTGTTGAGAAGAAAAAAGATCCAGGAGCTTTCAATATCTCGTGTACTGTTGGAGCTTATGACTTTGCACGGGCTCTCTATGATTTGGGAGCCAACATCAACTTGATGCCGCTGGAAGTTTACAAGCAGTTGGACTTAGGAGCCCCCCCTCCCACTATATGCGACTACTCATGGTAGAAAAATTAGTGAAGTGGCCTATGGGGATTTTGTGTGACATGCTGGTAAGTGTGGGCAGGTTTATCTTTCCTATGGATTTTGTCATTTTGGACTGTCAGGTGGATTTTGAGGTTCCCATCATCCTTGGTAGAGCATTTCTAGCGACTAGCAGGGCATTGGTAGATGTGGAGCGTGGGCAGCTTACCTTCAGATTTAACACTGAAGTGGTAAAGTTCAGTGTGTGTGCTGCAATAAAGAGACCCAAAGAGGTAGTTGTAATGTATGCCATGTATGTGGATGATGACTATCTTTCTAAGATTCCAGTTGAAGAAGAGATAACTATGAACACACTAGTAGCGATATTGATGAACTTCCCAGAGACTGGTATCAATGGGTAAGAAGATGCTGAGAATGCTTTGCAAGGTAAGGGAACCAGACCATTTGTCCCCAGGAAGCTAGACTTGGACCTGGAAAATAGACCGGCTCTCCAACCAAACCTTCTAATGAGGAGCCTCCTACTATAGAGCTCAAGAAGCTTCCCAACATTTAAGTTAATGTATCTGTGGGCACTAATGACACCCTTCTAGTGATTGTGGCTACAGATCTTTGGGAAGACCAGGTGAAAACATTATTGGGGGTCCTTCAAAAGTTTAAAAGAGCTATTGGTTGGACCATTGCAGATATTATAGGGATTCCTGAAGGAATATGCACGCACAAGATCAAGTTGGAGGATAATAGTGTGCCCAGCATTGAGCACCAGCGTAGGATGAATTCACCCATGCAAGAGGTGGTGAAAAAGGAGATTATAAAGTGGGTGGATGCTGGAGTGATATATTCCATTTCTGAGAGGAAGTGGGCTAGTCCAATTTAGTGGGTCCCTAAGATAGGGGCATGCCAGTGGTGGCTAATTGAAACGACCCCAAAAAGTGCCCAAAAATGTGCCTCGGAAGTGACCAGAAAACTTATTTTCCATATATCTAAAAATCCGTTTATTATTTTGAAAATATGATGTCATATTCTTCTTCAGGATGTCAAATTGAGTGAGAAATGGGTCTAACCCGAATTTTAGAGCAACCGTATCAAAATCCAAAAATCGCAAAGAACGCTATTAAGGAGGGTCAACGTTGAAGGGGCATATCTCTTAGCACACGAAGAACTAGGTGGCCCACTATCTACTATAGCTTTTCAATGCACTTTGATTCACTTTATTACTAGTTTAGATGAAGGATTTATGCCCATTTTCGTAGAACTCGTTCGTGCAGAAAAATACAGATTCCAGTGGCCATTCACATCGCCTCCACGACGTGGACCAGTGTTATATTGGCTCTTGTTTTTTTGATTTTGGTCCATGACTTTCAAGTCTTGGGCCCAAGGATTCCTATAGGTATTTTTACCTATATTTAGCCTTATTTCACCCTCGTATCATCCTCAATATTCCCCAATATCCTCTCAAACACTTAGACTCATTTCTAACCCTAAATTCAAGTCCCAAACTCAACACCAATCTCAAAGATTTCTTCAAGGATCTCACTCAAGCTTCAAATATCCATTAAAGTCTTCTCCAAGAACTTCACAAAAGCTTAGGTATGTGGTATTGAACCATTGGTTCCTCCTACCCATGGTGCCTAAACCCTCATTTTACTAAAATTGTATGATTTAAAGTAGATTTGACATATGGGTCTTGTATATTGAGAAATTTACTGCACAATGATTCTAGTCATGAAAGTATGGTTGTTTTAGCATGTTTTGAGCTTCAAATCTTGGATCTAATGCTGGATTTGATGAGTGTTTTTGGTATGAATGCCTTGAGGGTATTGTAAGGTGTTGATTAAAGGTTTTACCATTGATTTTCCTGCATAATTTCATCTCTAAATTACATGCTCTTTTACCCCCATTACACGCCCCTATGGTGTTTGATAAAATGTTCGGTTATGGTTTCTTGAGGAATTGAAGGTCCAAAGCATGATATATGATATGAATGATGTTATGATGATGAAATGAACTTATGTACATGATTATTCCTACATGGGGTATTGCATTAGAGCTTATGATGAATCCTATATAAAGTGTTGCATTAGACCTTGCTTGATCCGGGGGGAAAAGAGCCTGGGTAACCTAGATGAGGGTCAATGGTCATCTACAGGGTGATGGGGTGGTATCATCACCAATCGAGATGAGGGTTTGTACTCACTAAGCAGATGAGGGTTTATACTCATCCACCAGGGTGATGGAGTGGTATCATTACCAACCGAGATGGGGGTTTGTACCTACTAACCTACCGAGGGGTTTGTACCTTGGGGATCTAGCTTGGTCTCTTTTTCACATATGATATTCTATATGAACATAAATTACTTAATCATATTTTACTTATGCATTGATCACACATGTCATATTGCTATATTATGCCTTTTGCCTATTGTTATGCATTTTGGATTATGATGCTTATCTCTTGTTGCATTGCATCCCACATACTTAGTACATTTAAACGTACTAATACATACTCTTGCCTACATGATATCACCATGTAGGGACCAAGCTCCTATTGATTCTTTTTATGGCTAGATTGATTGTTTGAGTTAGGCTTTGGTGAGTCCTCCATTCCAGGGACAAGGACTATTCTCTCATACTATGTATTAAGATTTTATTAACTTTATTGTATACTTATGACTATGGGGGTGAGCCCAGTTGTTTGTCTTGGCCCCGCTATTATCATTGTAGTAGAGGTGTTATTTGACAAAGTTTTATATTTGTGCTATGAGTTGACTCTATTATCTCTTGACTTTATGTTATGAAAAGTTCTCCCTTAGTCCCTCTTGCCCTTATTTCCATTCTTCAAATGTCATTTAATTACTTCCGCGACCAAGGATATGTAATGATATGCTATGAGGCTTGTTTGGGGTTCCTTCGTGTTACCCATTCGTTTGTCACATCTAGGCCCTAGGCTTGGGTCATGATAAAGGTGGTATCAGAGCACTAGGTTGTTAAATCCTCGGAGTCTAACACACAGCATTGATTAGAGTCTTATTCATGGTTGTGTTGTGCACCACTACTATGAGTAGGAGGCTATGAGATGTTTTAGGAAATGTTTCCCTTCTTCATGGTCTATGTCGTGCTTTAGAAGCAAGATGGGGCTTTCCCCTCTAATGAATGTTCCTTGCTCTTCTAGTTGATCATGCCGCTTCAAGGAGAAGGGTGAAAGAAGGTAAGTAGAAGGTTTTGATTTTGATCTTTCTGAGTTTCAATAATTCCTCTCTATTCTTTAGTTGATGGTGGTGCTTCTTGTGTGCCCAAGTGGTTATGTGGATCTTTGGTGTCTATTCTCTTGGTTGGGTATATTGTTCCTAGAAACTTCATAGGTGTTGATTCGGGTTTGTATTGCATTAGGTCTTGCTTTGTGGCTTGTTGGATTTGATGTGGTGGATTTTGATGTTGTACTTGGGATAGAATAGTTGCATGCATGTAGTGTTTTCATGGATGGTAGAACCCGTGGAGCTAGATCCCGATTCCCTAATGAACTCGTCTTTGAATGGGAGATTGTTAAGTGGTAGCAAGGGAGGTAGGTCCATTCTTGACTTAATGTATAATTGGTCTCTAAGGGGTTGCATTTTTCATCTTGTGGGAATTGGAGGTGTTGAATCTAAGTTGGTTATTTATAGAATCATCGTTGGTGATAGATGAGGCCTTGAATGTCACTTTTTGAAGTTTGAAGTTAGGGTAGTGTTTTTTGCTTTGACTAGCACACCGATTATGCCTATAAGTCTCATGAGTAAGATCTCTAGTCCTTTCCTTAATAGGTTTATGGTGGTTTTGGTGATGATAATGTAGTTCATTCCCTAATGAGGTAGTGCATGTGAATCATTTGAGGGTAGTATTGCAAGTTTAAGAAAGAAGGTTGGGTGCTAGTAGGAGAGATGGGAATTTGGTGGTAAGATGTTGTCTTCCTAGGTTGCATGGTGCCCGGTGATGGTATTAAGGTGGACTTAGTAAGATAAAGGTGATTAGGTGTTGGCCTATACTTTGAATTCTGGGTATTAGAAGCCTCTTGGGTTTAGTGGGCTATTACCGGGGATTGTGAGTAGGTTCTCTTCTATTGTTGCTCCTATGACTTAGTTGACCCTAGGTAAGGCCATGTTGTGACCAATATTTTGAGTAGGGTCATTTGATAGGTTCGGGAGCTGCTATTTCTTGTGTTATTCCATGGTGCTAGTAGGATTCATGTGTAGGTGGGTTTCATTCATAGGTTCCATTCACGTATGATGCCCAATTTTCCTTTTATGAAAATTGCATGACTTCAAGACGTATTTGTTATGGGTATCTATTATTAGTTTCATGAGCATGAAATATGTTGGAGTTTTGTCAAATATTTTTAATTATAAATATCTATTTTGAGCTTATACTATGAAGTGATCTTTGTCTATTGATACTATACATGACTCAAGCTATGAAATCTATGAACTATTGTGAAGTTTTGATATGATTTACAAGTTAGCCATGATGGGTTTTTATCATGATGTTGGTGGGCTGATTTACATGATTTTAAGATGCATTGATTTTAGTATTCCATGATCTATACTCTTGCATTTTGCATGATTTGAACATCTCCTCATATGTGCTCACCAAGTATTTATGAAATGCCAAGTTAAGAATTCTCAAGATATGTACATGTTTTACAAGTTAAGTGACTTCATGATGAATATAGGCTATCAAGTATGTCATGAATTCATAAAAATTATCTATGATTATGCAAGTATGAAGTTAAGCCCTTTTTAAAAATTTATTTTCAAGAAAACCTACATGAATTTTACTTATTTTAATTTGGAATTTGAATATTATGTTTCCTAAAATTCTATTGATGCATGGGTAGTGTTTATTTGATGATTTTAATATGATTTAAACCATTATATGATGATTTACTTTGGTTTTATGAAGTTATAAGTATGCATGTTCCCCTTTTGAAATCACTATGCATGAGAGATTACACTATGAATTTAAATATGGAATTAATTATGTTTTCACTTCAACTTCATATTATAAATGTTTATTTTAAATGGAGTCTTAATTACCCATGTCAATTTTCTTACTGTTCATAGCCTATGCATTCATGTACATAGATTATTTTGAAAAATTTTGTTATGGATAAACCCAATTATGTTTTATGGTATGATTTTGATAAAAGGTTGGTTATGACAATATTGTGATCACATATATGTCTTTGATTTTGTCTCTTTAAACATTTTGGGTGCTTGCACCATTTTGTTATGAATGGGCTATTCCTATGCATAAGGAGTATGACTATGAAATTATGATTTTGGCATTTGAGCCTAACTATGAATTATTATGAATGGTGTTTGGCTTATAAGCCCAATTTTGCATTGAAATGATTTGGAAAAAAATGACTATTGCCTCTTTGAAAGTATGTACATGCATATTATAAGTATTCTTGTGGGATGACGACCGAGCTTGTTGTGCTGGGGGTCTTGGCGTATTTGGGCTACTTGCATAGCATGTTTCCAATAAGTGTAGAACCCGTAAGGTTGTAATAGGATGGTTGATCTATGTGGTCAATTACAAAAGGTTAGTCGCTTCACTAAGATTGATCTTTGGTTGACCTTTGTCCCTAAGTGAGCATTATTAGTATCAGTAGAGCTGGTTGATTTATACATTGGCTATGATTATGGGTCTTTAGAATAGGGTCTTAAAACCCTACCTTGACATGTTTGGTGGTGATTTCTAGTAATGAAGTATTAATTTGTTCAGAGTTTGTGAATAATTTGGGGGTAGTGTTGCAAGCCTTGGAGATGAGAGGTTGTTTGCTAAATAAGGTAGGTGTACATTGTGGATAGCAAGAGGGTGGTTAGAATTCTCTAAGAATTATGAATGAGTGTGCATTAGTTATTCCAGTAAGGCTAGTATTATGGTTGGTACTCTAAGTAGCCTAGTATGTGTGGATAATGGTGTCAAAGAAGAGACTAGTATGGTCCACCGGTTGGTTAGGATGGAAGTTAGGTTGAGGGAAGTTGAGCATCGTAGTATAGTGTCTTTGGTGGTTCCAAATCTTTTTGGGTTAAGAGGTCTCGATTAGTCAAGACGTTGTTTCCGCCTTATTAGAGTTAGAAGTTTTGGGTGAGAAGATGATAGAGTGGAACTTGTCTCCTAAGAGGAAGATGGTGGTTATGGCACCAAGTGGGTTAGATGTATTTAACATTGACAATTCAGTTGAGGATTGTGAGTCCTTATAGAGTGTAGAGGAGGTTGGAAAGATTGCATAAGTTTAGGAATTGGCCATGGGTGTAGATATGGTTCGCCCGGTTCTTCATGCTTCTAAGTGGATATGATATGTTAGTGACTCTAGTGTTATAGAACACTTTGAGGTTGTGGGTGTTAACGAGGGTAAGTTGGCTGTCACACCCCTCCCTGGGGTCGTGACCAGTGCCCGATAGGGGCGCGTAAACATATACTAAGCCGAATTTCTTTATAAACATAGCCTGAAATTCTACCGAGATTTTGGCAGAGTTAGTGCAGGGACGGCTAATACGTAATGCCTGTAGCTCACTTAGGCAAATCCCACATCAGAAAAAGAGGGGGAGTTCCTGGGCTATATGTTGAGTTTGGAACCT
>JAOTQR010077269.1:0-12300 GCA_025774065.1 Solanum ossicruentum | reverse complement strand
CATGCCCGCAGGTTCAGACGTACAGGTGAGGGAGCCTCCATCTTAGGACATCTGCTCAGGTGCATCACGCTCCTTTGTTCTAGGAGCATCCTTTTGGGGATTTTCGGCTTGCACTTACATTTTTCGGGCTTTGTAAACTTTTCATGAATTTCGAGGGTACGACGGGGCCCTGTCCCGTCATATGTTTTGCACTTTTATTTAGAGGTCTGTGGATACCAGTGGGTAGTGGATTTAAAAGAGTTCGCGTCTGTATATTGGTCTAGTGTATGTTTTGAACTTATTAGGCGGCAGGACCGCAGCGGTAGCCATGTAGGCCCGCTCTTTCGTTGCTTATGTTATAAAGTATATATATATGTCTGTCTGGTCGCTGCTGGCTTTTCTTGCAGGTGGGTTTGGTCAGTAAAACAGAGGAAACTCTGCCGAAATTTCGGTAGAACCCTAGACTTCGATTAGAGAGCAATTCGACTAATTAGATGATTGCGTGTCCCTAGCGGGCACTGGTCACGACCCCAGGGAGGGGTGTGACAACACATGTAATAGAATCATATCATAGAATCATAAACTTAATGGAAAATACCTTAATAGACATATAAGAGCATGCAAGCTACTACATGAATCCAACATAACCCCCTACGTTGGCACGGGAAGACCACTTATTGGGTGGAACTCTGGCAGCTTTGCATGCATCTTGATAATATAAATGACCAACGTAGATCCACTAGCCTAGCCTCCTATGTTGGCACATAGTTAGGGACTTGAGGTTTATCTTTAATGGGTCATTCTTCAACTAACAAAATGAATCCCAGTCTCAAGTTCACTTGGTGCTAAGACATCCCACGAATTATTTTAAAACATTTACTTATTCAAATTACGACACTTAGAATCATGAGTACGAATCATAGGAGTAGCTCGAACTTAGGAACCACCAAGTGAGTATTGTCCTTTCATCTTGGGGACCTTTATTAAACATCTTTTAGGACAATTGTCAATATGCTTATATCTTTGACAAATCATTACTCTAAAACTTAGCTTTAGCGCCCTAATCATCATCACAAATCATGTAGAACTTTGCTTGAAACTAGGTGGACTAGGCTTTTAAATGGAACAATCATAAACCACATAAATCATGAGCATATACTCCTTTGGAAACATGTAAAACAACCCACATTTTATTGACAACAAAACTCATCATTGGGATCATCATCAATAACTCAATACATGCTACTTAGTAAACTATCATAGGGATATCATGAATATTATTTAATAACTCAAAACATTATGAAATCATCATAAGTATGCATAATATCTTAAAGGAGATTAAAGAAAAAGTAAAAAACTTTTAATAGAACTTCATGGGTGGAAGGATACCCATAAATCAAGCTTGCATACCTTAGAAGACTTAGATAAAATGAATCTTGAAGCCTTGGGAAGAACCTTGAAACCCTAGCCTTTGCCTTAACCTTTTTCTAGAGAGAGTTTTGCTTTAAAGAAAATTGAGAATGGAAAAATGAAGGATAGAATAGGGGTCCTAGGGCTTTAAGGTCTCGTTTGGGGGCCTTTTGATCCCAAAAATGATGTGGTTTAGAAATAGATATTGCAGAAATTGAAAAAACTGCCCTTCATTAAAACTACCGAATTGATTACACGAAAGATCACTTATGGGTCGTGGATTCAACTACTAATCCTAGGTCCTGTACATCCTGTAAACTTTTCCAAAATTCCTAAAACTTATTTGTTGAACTCTAAACTACGAAACCATCTTACGGGTCGTCGTTTAGTCTATGGCTCGTGGTTGGACTCGTAGAGTCCTTCCACGCTTAGTTATTTTTCCTATTTTCTTGGACCCTATCCATGAAGGGATTCCCACACTTAGTTATTTTTCAAGTATCTTTCCAAGACTTCAAGATTCGATTCTCCTAAGTTTTCCCAAGGTATGTGAGTTGATTTATAGGTATCCTTCCACCCATAAAGTTTTCTTTTAAGTTTTTCCTTTTCTTTAAGTTCTTTAAGTTATTATGCGTGCTTATGATGATTTCATGATGTTTTAAGTTATTAAATGCTATTCATGATATTCTATGATTATTTTACTAAGTATATCCATGTTTTGAGATATTGATGATGACCACAATGATGGTTTTCAATAATGATGAAGTGTGGGCATTTTCGATGGTCCTCAAAAAGAGAAATTTCCTTATGTTTTATGCGATTTATGATTGTTCCATTTAAAAAGTCTTGCCCACTTAGTTTTTAAGTAAAACTTTATGTGATTTATAAAGTTGATTAGGGTATTAAAGAAGAATTTTAAAGTTAAGTTTGTCAAAGATATAAGCATGCTGACAATTACCCTAAAGATGTTAAGATAGGTCCCTAAGATGAAAGGACAATCCTTATTTGGTGGTTCCAAAGTTCGAGCTATTATTATGATTTGCTACTTATGATTCTAAGTTATGTTTAAAAGATTTTGTAGGATGACTTAGCATCAAGTAGACTTGAGATTGAAAATAATTCTGTTAGTTGAGGCATGACCCCTCAAAGCTAAATCTCAATGTCCCTAATAATGTGCCACCATAGGAGCCTTTATAGGCTAGGCTAGTGGATCTGTGTAAGCTCATATGTTACGAAAAATGCAATTGCGAAGTAACTAAGTTTTGGACATATACCTTGGTAATTAGATTCACCTTCTCCCAATGGAAAGAGTTTATTAGCCTTTTCCCAATGGATGGAGTTCATTGGATTACATGTAGTCTCTTAGATGGTCTTATATGTCGATTATGGTCTACTCCAACAAGTTTATGATTCTATGATTTGCTTTTATTACATGTGCTTTCTCATGCATTGACTCTTATTCATATGGAGCCATATTTTTTGTGCATGCTTAAGCTCACTTTATGTATTTTTCATTTCATACGTACTTAACTATATGTTATGTTATATTTATGAATGATGACATTAAAATTTCATACATACGTTGCATCTAGCATACTTAGTACATTCCAATGTACTAATACATATTTTGCTTGAATGATTAAACCATGTAGGGATAGATACTCGTCCACCGGTTTGTAGCTAGTACTCAACATTCAAGCCTAGCGTTGTTATTTATGGTGAGCCCTTTGTTTGGGACTCTACCATTATTCCACTCTATCTTGTTTTTATTTTTGAGACAATGTATTTGTAACCCTTTTTGAGGCGTTTACTTTCTATGTTGCATAATTATGACCTCTTTTCTTTTAGATGAAAATTGACCATTACCGGTTCGTCCATTGATGTGGTAGTTGGTATGCTTATGGACAATGAATATTAATTATTCTTATTGCTTATTAACGTTGCTTCATTACTTAATGGCCCATAGTCCCATTTCGCTTATTTTTCCTCAAATGTTTTCATTAATTGCCTATGAATGCTTAAGATACTTGAGATGACTTGGGTGAGATGCCTTCAGGTATCTCATTCGAAGTGAGACGGCTAAGTGTTCATTGTAAAAAATGGTTTTTAAGAGAAAAATTAGTTTAAAACAAATTTAATTTAAAAGAAAACCAATTTTTCAAAAAAAACAGAGTCGGCACTTAATTTTTAAAGAAATTAAAAAAACTTTAAAAAGAATTTTAAAATCCTAACAGAAAAAGTCTCAAAATTTCAGAAAAATGAGTAAGGATTCAATTTTCACTTTTGAGAAGAAATTAATCATTTAAAACTGATCGCTAACTTGCATTTGAGCAATGATTTAAACTCATTTGACTAACTTCGAAAAAGATCAGTGTTTAAGCTTGAAAATCTATCAACATTCAATTTGAATACTTTTTAAAAATAAAAGAGAAATTGAGTTTCTGAAATTTAAACTAAAAAATGACTAAGTGTTAAGGACCTAGACATGCATTTTCGAATTAAAGAATCTCAAAATCAAATTTAAATAAAAATAACATAAATGGTTTGATTTTTGGGGAAATAAATTAGATTAAATAAAACAAACAAATATTAGTGTTAAAGTTAAACAACAACAAATAATATCACAAATGAATATAATAGACATAAAAAATATAAGAAAGAGTAAAGATTGGGCTAACAGGCCCAATTCTTCAGCTGTCCTATTTTCTACAACTTGGGCCTGTCTGGCCCTTTTGGGCTTCCTCCTCCTGCTGCTGCAAACAATTGGGCCTTTAGCCCTTTTATCCCTGTATCACTGCTGCGTATATCATGTGTATACTAATGTATACAACCACCTTATTGCTTCCAAAGACTTGTAATTTTCCTTCATAAACCTATAAAATACTCTCGGGGACCCGTAACAGCATGCTTTTGAGTGAAGAGGTTGACTCGATAAAGAAACAACTCGATATGCAAGGGGTGGGGGTCCAAAAGGACTCTGAGAGAAATCACATGAGGCAAAAGAAGACAAGGATTAGGAACCTTATATATGAAATATAATTCCAACAGTTAATCAAGAATTTATGTTAAATATCCAAAAACACCAACTCAACCCTAAACACAATTATCTATTAAGTAATGAAAGTAAACATGAGAAATAAGAACAGATACATGAAGAGGCAAAGAGTTTTTCAAAGCAAGAATTGATCCGACGAAAATTAGTTTCCCAACAACATATAACTAGGGATCACTAAAGGAAACATGAAGGCAAAACTATCATCAGTGGACATTTTGTCTCATGAAAAAAAATAGATGAACAGAGGGCTTAGCACAATTCTTGTAACAACTGAAACATAATGCCACTAATTCAGGTTTTAACATGGATCCTAGAATGGATGACTAAAGCTAATCCAAATGTTTCAGACCAGACATATATGAGAATTGAGTGCAACAAACCAACAAATCATGAAACAGTCCGAACATCTTGATTCAAAGACGTAATAAATGGGAGGGAATGCCTTCAAACTGAAACAAATAACCTCATCCAGATTCCACTAATACAACATTTAATATCAAAGTAGCAGCCATCCAGAAATAGTAGTGCCTGAAAGAACACTAACATGAAACTTTGATACACTCAAATCGGGAGTTGACTGGAAGCTGAAACACAAAAATAAGAAAAACACAAAACAAGACAACACAACCAATGCATTCACCCATGACTCTAGTAAACTATTAGGCTATTGTCGACTGAAAACACCATGTAGAGACCATCTGCGGTCAATAAAGAGACAGCGAACAACTATACTTGATATTGGGATCAATAAAACATTCATTGGGAGAAGATGAAGCTAAAAGAAGAGCAGAATAAGGTCACGACCAGCAAACCAAGGCAGTAACTGGATACAAACAGAGAAATATTAAAAGACTCAGACAATACATACCCATCTACAAGCCAAGAATTCAACATAACTCAGATTGTGGCATACGAGACTGAAATGATACTAAAAGAAGAATAAATACTCCTAATAGTAAGCTAAAAATTGAATCTTGAACATGAAGTTCATTGGATAACAGGAGTAACGAGAAATACTTTAAACACAGCTAACAGGAAACCATCTCGACAAACACAACAACATCATAGTATTACACGGCTAACACGAAACCATCTCGACAAACACAGCAACATCACAGTATTAGCAAGTCAACATCATAGCAATTCCAGTCACAACCGAACAAACACAAATAAAAGATTTCAATGTAACACTAGAATTTATCTCACAATCAAACACAAACAGAATAGAGAAGAACAAATTAGAGTATTACCTTCTCTAGAGCAGGAACTGGGACGGGACAGGCCTAGAGGAGAGCTTCACCACCAGAGTATCTTCGAATATGATCCGTCCAAAATCCGAAGCTTGAAGTCTCCGGTCTCGGAAATCTCCACAATTTGAATGAAGTTTCTGGAAATTCGTTGCTTTTCAAAAATAGAAGTAGAATATATTTTCAGGTGAAGGAACGGCCGTGAGATTTTTAGGGTTTCAAATTAAGAACCACGGTTGCCCCACAATGTTGAGAAAGAGGGATATATCTAACCCAAAATTAGCGCTAAAACGGGAGGGAAAATCAGGGGCAATTTAGGGATTTCGAAGGTCGAATCTAAGGTTTTTGAATTCAAAATCTTCAAAGAGGGTGAGGGATAAACTCAAATCCTCAACGGATTTGAGGACTTGGCCGTCGATTTGG
Organism: Solanum ossicruentum; assembly: GCA_025774065.1. Lineage (NCBI taxonomy): Eukaryota > Viridiplantae > Streptophyta > Magnoliopsida > Solanales > Solanaceae > Solanum > Solanum ossicruentum. The sequence goes on along the minus strand of JAOTQR010077269.1, from coordinate 6,189 downwards.
GAGGAAAAGCGCATGATTGAGACACATATGAGATTCCTCACAACAAATTCGTACCAAAGGAAAGAGGGAAGAGACACGTAGGTTCGAATTGGAGAGGATGAACGTTGGGGAATCTTGAATTTGGCGTTTGATAGCCTGGTTTCGCGTGGAGGGGATAAAGGAGAAAAGGGTCGGGGAGAGAGAATGAGGCATGCGTTGAGGGAAAAGGAAAAGGAAAGGATAATTGGGGGCGCATGGCCTCGACGCAGGCGTACATATGTGTGAATATGTATATATGCTGAAAATGGGAAATGGGCCAGGTTTGACTTAATTTGGGCCAAAATTGGTCTGAAAATTAAATTGGGTCTAAGAAAATACCGAAAATTTGGGCTCAAGGGTAGGGGTATTCGATTTAAAACTTGGCCAATTCAATTGCAATTTCGACCAATTTAAAGTAATAAAATTGAATTCGATTGACTAATTTGACTATACAACGAATTAATACAAATTAATTGAAGAGATTTTAATTTTATCAATCTGAAATAATCAATTAATTCTAAAATAAAAACAAAAAATACTTTATATTTTGAAAGCCAATTATTTCAAATTATCCAAATCAAAAGCTCAATAGTTAATTCATATTATGGAGGATAAAAATTGGGTGTCAACACTAGGCCCCTAGGTAGGGACACTACAAACTTGATATCAGAGCACGAGGTTTTAAAATGTTCCTCATATGTCCATGCATATCCTGTGGCATAGAGTCTTATTCAAAGTTTTGAAGCGCGCCACTATCTTGAATGAGGGAGGCTATGAGACAGTCTAGAAAAGTATTCCCTTCTTTCTTCTTCATGTCGTTCCTCAGAGTTGAATAAGATTTCTGTTAATTAACGATGAATTTTTGCTTGTTTCTAGATCATGTCGCCACAAAGAGCTCCCCATCAATGAGGCACTCCGGAACAACAAGTTCCTCTATTCCAATAGGATGACGGAGTATCTAATATGGAGTTTCGAGCCACATTTACCTTGTTGGCCCAAACATTAGTCAATCAAGCCAACCAAGAGATAATCGTACCTTCCCAAGTGCTTACTCCGACCGGAAGAGTGCATGACTTCATGCGGATGAACCTGTCGGAATTTCATGGATCTAAGATGGATGAGGACCCTATTGACTTCATTGCGGATTCCGTCGAAAGAGAAAGCTGAGTTGGTGGCCAACTCAAGGGAGTCGCTAAGATTTGGTATGAACAATGGGCAGATGAGAGGGGCCAAGAAGTGGGTCCTATCGGTTAGGAAGAATTCAAATACGTTGTCTTGGACTAGTTCTTTCCAATTAAGCTTAGGGAGGCAAAGGTCTAAGAATTTATCAATCTTAAACAAGGGATCGTGAACGTGAGGGAGTACACTCTAAAATTCACTAAGTTGTCAAAGTATGCTCCCTTTATAGTCGCAGATTAGAGGGCTTGAATGAGCAAGTTTATTTTCGGCATCTCTGAGTTGGTCTCCAAGGGATGCAAGATGGCCATACTGGTCAAAGAGACGGACATTTCCCGTTTGATGACATATACGAAGCAGAGTGAAGAGGAGAAGCTTCGAGAAAGGGCAAGGGAGTCCAAGAAGGATCAAGTTGATGGTGGGTGCTAGTCTTATCAGAGGAGCAGTGGCCACCAATTTCAAGGTGGACAAAAGCAAAGTGGGCAAGGATCCACCAACACTCCTCCTCCTCGAACTACAAAGGATAAGGGGGTTGCTTCTAAGCCCCAAAGTCCAAGTTGCCCTGAGTACTAAAGACCCCATAAAGAAGAATGTTTAGCCGGATCCTAAACTTGCTTCACTTATGGGAAGCCTGGCCTCCATGCCAAGGATTGTAGGAGTGACGACACAAGGCCCCAAGGCCAAAAGGGTCAAGCTCAAGTTGCCCAAAGGACCAAATGGTTCTATGTTCTTTATGGTCTCCAAGAGGTCGAAGAAGCTCCGGACGTCGCCACCAGTATGTTAAGAGTTCTTTTTTTTTATTATTATAATGCATATAAACTTTTAGATCTAGGAGAAAATTTACCTTTTGTAACCCCATTCCTTGCTAATAAGTTCCATGCATGTCCCTAATTCCTCCATGAGCCTTACGAGGTGAGTAATCCCATAGGATAGTTCATGATGTGCTGTCATAATACAACATATTTGATGCCTAAAATAAGCGATTTTGTGAGTTCTTAATGCGACTTTTTATGATTTTTTATGTGTTTTTGTGTTGTTGTTGTAGAAAAGGTAGGTTGGCATGATTTTGGAGAAAAATTACAGATTTTGCTGAAATGCAGGACATACGAGCTCACCTACGGGTCGTAGCCTAAGCTACGAGTCGTAGGGTGATCTCGTAGCCAGAAACAGAGAGCAAAAATCAGAAATCTGCCAGTGGAGGTCAGCCTTACGAGGCCACCCTATGAGTCGTAGGTCTCATTATGACTCATATAGGTGGACTTGTAGCAAGAAACAGAGAGCCAAAATTTTGGACCAAAAACTGAAGGCCTAGACTATGAGAAGAGCATACAGTCATAGCTCAAGCAACGACTCGTACCCATGGGTCATAACAATCAAGTCCAAAACACTAAGTGCCTAATACGAGATCCCAATTACGACTCACAAGTCACCCTACGAGTCATACCTGTGAAGCATACCTGCTGCCAACAGTCTTTTCTGTGTAATTTTTACGGTTAAGTTTGTAAATACTATATATACTTTATGTTAGGGTTTATTTGAAAAGAGATTCCAGATTGCAGACTTGATATTCTCTCTAGATTATTTTAGGGTTTTAGTTTAGATTTTCATTTTCTCTTGGAAAACCCACTTTTGGGGATTGCTAATCTTACGTTGTATTCATTCTCAATCTATCAAGCTTGACGTTTGCAACTTGTGGTGCTATCACTCTTCATTGTTTTAGGTAAAATTCTCAACTATGTCTTGTATTTGCATTTTTATTAGTTTTGCCTTAGCCACAAGTAGCTAAGCACCCACAATTTGGGGTTGTGGGAACCATAGATAGTTAACTTGTGATAACCTAAATTTATCGCATTTCTGTGATTGGGGTTTTGCATGTATTGTCTACTTCCCTTAATTTTGATTGTTGTTTTCTGGTAGCCAACACCAAACCCTACCTACTATCATGATCCCGACCAAAGTAGTGACGAATAGGAAAAAGGAAGTAAATGACATGATACGATTAATGTGTTCTCATCTAATCAACCAAACCTAACTAAGGGAAGGTTGATTGGGACAATAGGTAACGGTTAGTTGGCACACCATGGTTGCCGATCAAACGCCATGGTGAAATTCGACCTTCACCTTCATAAGAGGGATAGAAAAACCTAAGTTACTGTCTACATGCAAACTTCCAATTGTAGTTATGTTGTCTAGGGTAATCGAGTCAACGAACCATTGGGGACACAATTCCCAAGTTATCCCTAAAATTGAGTGTTTTCTCACATAGTAGTATAGTGTTTATTTTACTTTTGTTGTTAAATCACAACCCCCTCCCCCCCATTCAGAAATGATTGATAGTGAATTCTTGTAGTCTAGCCTGTATTCCCTGTAGATTCGATACTAACCTTTGGTTAAGTAAATTGCTGACAGCGATCGCTTTCTTATTGGAGCGTGAACATCATCAGTTCTTTATAGCCCGAAGAGCCTATAGAAGTTGTCCCATTTCTATCTTACATAAACTGGTCTCATGTGACTTAGTTGAGCTTTCCATGGTAGACTTTGACGTGATTTTTTGGATGAATTAGTTACATGGTTCCTACGCGTCCATTGATTGTAGAACCTGTAGGGTCAAATTTCAATTCCCTAATGAGACATTTCATGAATGGGAAGGTAGTAAATCTTCATGGGGTTGATTCATTTTCTTCCTAAAAGCCTGTAAAATGATTTTCACGGGGTGTATCTATCATTTAGTAAGAGTCAAGGATGTCACTTCCAATGTTCCTTCTCTTGAGTCGGTCTCCATTTTAAATGTGTTTCCCGATGTCTTTCTGATGAATTACCGAGTGTTTGTCCTGAGAGGTAAATAGACTTTGGTATAGACCTCTTACCTGATACTTAACCTATCTCAATCCCTCCATATAGAATGGTTCCCGCAGAGTTGAAGCAGCTAAAAGAGAAATTGAGGAATTTGTTGGAGAAGGGTTTCATTAGACCTAGCCTATCTCCACGGGGTGCCCCATTTTATTTGTAAGGAAGAAGGACGTGTCACTGTGTATGTGCATTGATTACCAACAACTTAATAAGGTCACCATCAAGGATAAGTATTCCCTTTCAAGAAAAGATGATTTGTTTGATCAATTGCAAGGGGCTACTCATTTCTCCTAAGTTGGCTTGAGATCCGATTATCACTAATTGAGGGTGAGAGAAAGTGACATTCCTAAAATAGCATTCCGGACTAGGTATGGTCAATTTGAGTTTATGGTGATGTCTTTTGGTCTCACAAATGCACCAACGATATTTATAGACCTTTTGAATAGGGTGTTCAAGCCCTAACTTGACATGTTCATCATGATATTTATTGATGACATCCTTATTTACTCCAGAAGTAAGCAAGAGCATATGAAACACTTAAGGGTAGTATTGCCAACCCTGGGGGAGCAGAAGCTTTATGCAAAGTTTGACAAATGCGAATTTTTTACTAGATGAGGTTGCTTTCATTGGGTATGTGGTATCTACAGAGGGTATCAAAGTTGATCCTAAGAAGACTAAAACAGTGAGAAACTGGCCAAGGCCATTTACTCCCACCGACATAAGGAATTTCTTGGGCCTAGCCAGTCATTATAGAAGGCTTTGCAAGATTTCTCCAGTATTTCGTCCCTACTTACCAAGTTGACTCAAAAGAAAGCTATGTTTGTGTGGACGGATGAGTGTGAGAAAAGTTATTCAAACTTTAAACGATTGATTTTCAACCCCAATTTTGACAGTGCCAAAAGGGAATGATGGGTTCGTCATGTATTGTGATGTATTCTCATGACCTAAGCCTAGGGCCTAGACGTGACCGTCGAATGGGGAACCCAAAGGAACCCCAAATAAGCCTCATAGCATATCATTACACATCCTTGGTCGCAGAAGCAATATAAAACAAATATAAAAAAATGAACAAGGGAAAATTGGGACTAAGGGAGAGAGAGAGAGAGAGTTTAATACTTGAATAACATAGATGAGTCAAAGCTTAAACATAATACATAACTTGTCCAACAACACCTCTAAACATAGATACTTAGCGGGGGCCAAACAAAGCAACCGGACTCACCCTAATGGTCATAAGTATACAATAAATGAAAGAGAGTCTTAATACATAACATAAGAGAATAGTCATTGTCCCCGGAATGGAGGACTCACCATAGGCTAACTTGAACAATCTGTCTAGCCACAAGAAGAATCAATAGGAGCTCCGGTTCCTACATGGTAACATCATGTAGGCATAGAGTATGCGCTAGTACGTTTGAATGTACTAAGTACGTAGGATGCAATGCAACAAAAAATAGGCATCATAATCAAAATACATAACAATAGGCGATAGGCATAATATACCAATATGACATGTATGATCAATGCATAAGTCAAACATGCTTAAGTAACTCATGGTCATATAGGATACCATATTTGTAGAAGAGACTAAGCTAGATTTCCAAAGTACAAACCCCTTGGGTTAGTAATGATAGAACCCATCACCCTAGTGTGTGAGATACAAACCCCTCATCAAGGTTAGTGATGATAGCACCTATCAGCCCAGTGTGTGAGGTACAAACCCCTCATCAAGGTTAGTGATGATAGCACCCATCACCCTAGTGTGTGAGGTACAACCCTCTCATCAAGGTTAGTGAATAGCACCCATCACCCTAATGGTTGAGATTTTGACCCCTCAACTAGGTCACCCAGAACGAGCATGGTCTAATGCAACACTTTACATATAATATATCTACATAAGCTTATTTCAGCATTATATAGTCAATCATATCATATCTCATGCTTTGGACCTTCAACTCCTCAAGAAACCACATTCGGACATTTTATCAAATACTTAGAGGGTGTGTAATGCTAGTATAAAACCATGAAATATAGAGATGAATCATGCAAGAAAATTCATTGCAACACCATCAATCAACACCTTGCAACACCCTCTAGAAATATACATCAAAACCCCTCATCAAATCTTACAATAGATCAAAGATT
>JAOTQR010077268.1:0-12302 GCA_025774065.1 Solanum ossicruentum | reverse complement strand
ACTTATAATATGTATGCAAAACGCTTAGATATAAGTTGGTTCTCCCGAGCCTTATCGGCAACGGGTGCCAGTCCTCCTTAACCAGGCTTTGGGGCGTGACAGTGTATTATTGCTAGAAAGTCCATAAGTGTTGATCCGGGTTTGTAATTGCATTAGGTCTTGCTTTGTGGCTTGTTGGAGTTGGCGTGGTCGATTTTGATGTCATATTAGGAATGGAATGGTTGCTTGCATGTTGTGTCTTCATAGATGGTAGGACTCATAGAATTAGGTCCTGATTCCCTAATGAACCCGTCCTTGAGTGGAAGAGTCTTGATGTGATAGTCAAGTGATAGAAAAGGGGTAGTTCCATTTCATGTCTTAAGGTACACTTGACATCTAAGGGGTTGCATTTATCATCTTGTGAGGACTGGAGGTGTTGAACCTAATTGTTTTGTTTATAAAATTGTTGGTGGTAGTAGATGAGGCCTTGAATGTCCTTTTCTGATATTTTGAAATTGGGGTAGTGTCTTTTGGTTTGACTAGTACACCGGTTATGCCTATAAGTCTCATGATTAAGGTCTTTAATCCCTACTCTAATAGGCTTATTGGTTTTGGTGATGATATGATAGTTCATTTCCCTAATAGGGTAGTTCATGTGAGTCATTTAGGGTAGTACTACAAAGTTTTAGGAAGAAGGTTAGATTCTAGATAAGAGAAATGGGAATTTTGGTTGTAGGAGATTGCCTTCCTAGGTCGTGCAGTATCAGGTGATGGCATTAAGGTGGACCCTAGTAAGATGAAGGTGATTAGCTGTTAGACTAGACCTTGACTCCCTTGGGTGTTAGGAGCTTCTTGGGCTTAATGGGCTATTACCTGAGGTTGTGAATAGGTTATCTTCTATTGTCTCTCTTGTAACTTAGTTGATATTAAGTAAGCTAATGTTGTGACCGACATTTTAAGTAGGGTGATTTGATAGGTCCAGGAGTTGCTACGCTTGTGAGATTCCCTTGTGCTAATAGGATTCATATATGTGTCCTGGATGACTGCATGAGTCTATTATGGCTAGTATGGATCTATAAGGGTTGCCCTATTTTACCGTTGTATACAATCTTGACTTGTGATTGGTTGGACTTAGCTTGATGGGTTGGAGGTCTTGGGGTAGTTTGGGCTACTTGCATAGCATGCTTCCAATGAGTATAGGATGCGTAAGATTGTAATATGATGGTTAAGGATGGTAGATCTATTTGGTCAACTACAATGGGTTGGTCACTTCTCTAAGGTTGATTTGAGGTCCGGGTTTTGTTCTCAAGTGTGGAGGAGGGTAAGTGATATCTCTAAGTGTCCTTTTGAACAAGGAATGATCATTTTGAATATTGGTGGAGTTGTTTGGTTGGCTTATGCATTGGTAGTGTTTATGGGTTTCTTAAATAGGGTCTTAAAACCCTACCTTGGTATGTTTGCTATGGCCTCTAGGAATGAAGTATTGATTTATTTAGACCTTATGAATTATTTGGGGGTAGTATTGCAAGTGTTGTAGGATGAGAGGTTGTTTGCTAGATATGATAGGTGTGCATTGTGGATAGCAAGAAGGTTGTTAGAATTATTTAAAGATTATGGTATGAATGTGCATTAGTTTCTCCCGGTAGGGCTAGTGTTGTGATTAGTGCTCTAAGTAGTCTAGTGTGTGCGCATAATGGTGGTAAGGAGGAGACTAGTGGGGTGCATCATTTGGCTAGATCGAGGGATTAGGTTGGACGAAGTTGAGCATGGTGGTGTAGTATTTTTGATGGTTCCAAATCTTCTTTGGTTGGAGAGATCTATATTAAACAAGGCCTTGATTTTGTCTAATTAGTGTTGGAAGTTTTGGTTGAAGAGATGGTTGAGTTGAGGTTGTCTCCCAAGGGGTAGTTGGTGGTTCGTGGAAATAAGTGGAATAGGTGTGGTTAAGGTTGACAAATGAGTTATGGTTGTGTTGTACTTTTAGAGTGTAGAAGAAGTTGGTAAGGTTTCATATGGATGGGATTTGCCCAGGGATATGATTATGCTTTGTTCAGTTCTTCATATTTCTAGATTGAGGAGATGTGTTGGTGGCTCTAGTGCTATAGAACTCCTTGAGATTATGGATGATGTGGAGGATAAGTTGGCTTAGAAGGAGGTCCCGGTGGAGGTGTTGGATGGATGAGTACAGAAGTTGATTGATGAGGATGTAGTGTTCGTTAAGGCCCTTTGGAAAAGTTTTCTATTCGTATATGTTCCTCAGGGAGCCGATGCAGGCATGGAGAAGCAATATCCGTATTTCTTTCATTCTATTCAAGCTTATGATGACATGTCAAGTCCTTTCTATGATTCCAGGTCTTATGTTTCAGCCCCCATGTCATTAATATGCATTCATGTTTAAGTTGACAAGTTTATGATGATTTTACCATTATGTTGAGATTTTGAAAATGTTATGTTAAATGTAATGTTGCATTCTTGTTGGGGCTGATTTGTTCATCATCACTCTTCTCATTTACATTTCTTTGACATTCCGGGACGAATGTTCCCAAGGGGGAGATATTGAAACCACCCCAAAAGTGCCCGAAAATGTGCCTCGGAAGTACCCAGAATCGTGATTTCCATATGTCCAAAAATCCATTTGTTATTTCGAAAATCTAACTTATTCTTGTTCAGGGGGTCAAATTGAGTGGGAAATGGGTCTAACCCGAATTTTAGAGCAATCGTATCAAAATCTGAAAATTACAAAAACGCGATTTAGGAGGGTCAATTTTAAATGGGAATATCTATTAGCATACAAAGAATTGAGTATCAACAATCTACCAAATAAAATTTCTTTGAACCAGCTTTCCAAAGCACTTAGTTTCACTTCATTCTGAATTTAGAGGAATAATTTATGCCCATTTTCATAGAACTCATATGTGCAGAAATGCAGATTCTAGTGGAAGTGACGCGGAGCAGTGTTATTTTGGTCCTATTTTTTTTGACTTCGGTCCAAGACTTTCAAGTCTTGAGCCTACGGGTTCCCATACTTGAAAATACCTATACTTAAACTTATTTCACCCTCATATAATCCTAAACATTCCCCAATATCTTCTCAAACACTTAGACTCATACTTCACCCTAAATTCATGTCCTAAAACTCAAGACCAAGGATTTCTTCAAGGATTTCATTCAAGCTTCAAGTCTCCATCTCCAATCTTCACCAAGTTAATCTCCAAAGCTAAGGTATGTGGGTTTCTTTCATGGGCTCCTTTCACCCATGATGCCCAAGCCCTCTTTTACTACAATTGCATGATTTAAAGTTGATTTACAAATAAGTCTTGCATATATGAAATTTATACTATGTTAAAACTATGTAAAGTTGTGACTGTTTTGCTATATTTTGAGCTATAAATGTTGGATCTATTGTAAGATTTGATGAGGTATTTTGATGTATATTTCTTGAGGGTATTGTAAGGTGTTTCTGGATGGTCTTACAATGGATTTTTTTGCATGATTTCATCTCTATATTACATGATTCTATACTAGCATTACACACCCTCTAAGTGTTTGATAAAATTTTCGGATGTGGTTTCTTGAGGAATTGAAGGTCCAAAGCATGTCTTATGAGTTGAATGACTTTATGATGATGAAGTAAATATTTATATGTACTATGTTTATGAGAAGTATCTATGCTATTCTAAGATGACCGCCTTGGTGGAGGATGCGATGTCCGTTAACCATTGTTGAGGGATTGATACCTTGACCACCTAATTGGAGGGTGTGATGTCTATTAACCAGCAAGGGATTGATACCTGAGCTACCTAAATGGTGGGTGGGATGTCCATTAACCGGCAAAGGGTTGATACCTTGGCCACTTAAATTAAGGGCGGGATGTCTATTAACCATAGTTGAGGGGTTGATACCTTGGCCACCTTGATGAAGGGTGTGATGTTCATCGACTGACTAAGGGGTATATACCTTGATCACCCTATAAGGGAGTGCCAAACCTTAGGTTCTAAGCACTAATTGCTTAGTCTATGATAATGGTCTCCTTCTACTTATGTATTATGATTTATATAAGCATGATTTTACTTCAAGCATCATTCAAGCATATCATGTAGTTACTATGATATCTATTGTTTATGTTTATGCATTTTGATTATGTTGCCTATCACTTGTTGCATTACATCCTACAAACTTAGTACATTCAAATATACTAATGCATACTCTATGCCTACATAATATATCTATGTAGGAACCGAAGCTCCATTTGGTCATCTTTCTCCTCCACATGGCTAGTGGCTTCCATTCAAGCTAGTTGGTGAGTCCTCATGTTTGAGGGCAATATCTATGTTCTTATGCTATGTATTAAAGACTATCTTTCCTTTTTGGTATACTTTGGCTATGAGGGTAAGCCCGGTTACTTGTCTTGGCCCTTGCTAAGTTTTATGTTAGAGGTGTTGTTGGACAAATATGTATTATGCTTGAGTTTTGACTCACTTATGTTATTCAAACCATTTAAATATGAGTCTCTCTCTCATAGTCCCAATTTCCCCTTGTTTATGTTTCTTATGATTAATTATCTTGCTTCTATGACCAAGGATGTGTGATGATACGCTCTAAGGCTTGTTTTGGGTTCCTTCGGGTTCCCCATTTGCCGGTCACATCTAGGCCCTAGGCTTGGATCGTGACAACTTGGTTGGGTACTCTTGGATTTCCATTCGCCATGTCACTCCTAGGTCCTAGGCCCAGGCCATGATAGAAGCACAGTGATCTAGGCTATTATCCTTATTCAAAAGAGATAAAATTAGCAACACATATTTAGCTAAACATTACAAGTTCAAAAAATATCAATCTAATGTAGAAGAAATTACCCCCTTTAGAAAAGTGCATGAAACAGTAGCTCATACTAAAAATTAAGGTGTGATAATAGAATTTGTAGGAGACTAAAAATGATCACAAACGAGATTCAGAGAGAGAGAGAGAGATAAAAGCAACTGCAAATGAATCCCACAAGAAAGTTAAGAAAAGGCCAGACAATCAACAACCTGTTGGGCTTTTCACAAGAAGATAAACTACCAAAATCAACAATTAGTGATAATGAAAATATTTATTATGGAGTATTATGTCTGTGAAAATATAAGAAGTCTTTCATAGGTGTAATATCTCACAAATTCTATACGAAAGATCTGAGCCATTCATCATGCGCATATTAAATTAGACTGGATGATATCATACTTATTTATATGTGTTAATGTGTATTTTGAAGTGTAAAAACTATATCGAATATGGTTTATATTCACAAGAAACCTTTAAAACCAAGTCAAGTTTGAAGCTTCTTTATCGGTTGAGCTTTTACATAGATCCATATAAGAGTTAACTTCAAATGACCATATCTCTCAAAGAATAATAGTTCGGTGACCTATGACTTACCAAATTAAAGGTGTACGATTCTTCTTCATAACATCTATAATCATTTATTAACTCAAGATCAAAATGAAAAGTTATGACTATTTTACTAGAGATGTTGCAAGCTATAAATAGATGAGGGGAACTATGATAGTCCATCACACTTGGCGATCACAGTAAAGAAGAATGCTTAATTTTTGACTAGATTCAATAGTTCAAGTGATAGTTCATCACTAAGGTCCATCATTAATGGCCAGAAAGCTCAAAGAGGACATTCAACAATAGTTTGAGTAATGGTCCATCACTCATGTAATGGTCCATCATTCTAATGATATTTTGGCAGGATATTTCTAAAATCTTCTATTCTTATAAAGGATTTTTATCCCAATAAAAATATGTAATATAATGGCCTTAAAACATGTAGGAGAGTTGGAAAAAGTCAGTTTTTATTGTACTCAACCCTCATATCCTCTTCTCGTAAGTTTCTATGCTCAAAAACTTTAAGAGATACCAAGAATAGAGTTCATCTATCAAAGATTTCCTTTAAAATTCATCACTGAGATATGTAAAACTATCTCTATGTATGGGAATACCTTATTTCTCATGAACTACATTATCATGGTTTCAAAGGATTCTCCATGAATAAATTAAATTTGGGACAAAATTCTATATTCTTGAATCTACGTGAAATCCTAAGAAACCTTGATGAAAGTATTTCAATTTTTTGATAATTCTTATCCATGAGTTATTCTAAGATTTTTTAAGTGAAATTATGAATGATTATTAAAAAAAGAAATTCTTATCTTGAGAATTACTATAATGGCTTTTTAAAAATATTTTTTGACAACTCTTTGACGTTTTCTTGATATTTTCTTGGAAATTCTTATTTCGTGAACTCTTAAACTATGCGTTATGAATGTTTCTAAGTGTGAAACCTTATGATTCTATCTTATGATTCTCTCTATGATATGATATATGTCTCTCAAGAATGTGAAATTGTGATGTATGAATTTTCTCTCATGATATGATGATATGACTTGAGCTCTGAAGTATGATCCTTAATTGTTATGAATATGAGCCCTCAAGATATTAGATAATCACATGAGCTTAGGGGACTTAGAGAGTTAACCAAGAAGGTAAAAGTTTAAATAACAAACACGTGAAACTAAGTTTACTAACATAGTTAAAGATCGTAGCATTGGTTTGAAGAACTCCTTCTTATGCTCTAGTAAGGGATAGTTATAGATCTATGATATGTACACATATGTCTCATATGAGGCAAGGTATGAGATAGCCTGGCTGATTGAACTGACATCAAACTCCATTCACTTATATGATGATTTATATCAGTTACACTTTTAGACTTTCATAATAAACTAAAATATGATGAAAGAAGTATCTTTAAGACAGTCGGAATGACCTCATCTATTAACTTTCATATGTTACAATTTTGACTATATTAGTTGCTTCTATTAATATGATATACCCATCTTGATTTATTTTGTCATTTTACATACAATACTATTCCATATGTACTTATGTCTCTTTTACTAGGGGCGGTACATTTTTTTATTAATGCAGACTTAGGTACGCAAACATGTGATCAAACCGCTGTTAGGTTCCATATCTCCTGCCATTGGTGAGCCCCTCTCTATTTCTGAAGCTTAGTCTACATATCTTAAAAAGTTATGCTTTTTATGAAGTTGTGGAAAATCTATCCTATGACGAAGTATCGATTGATATCTTGGATTAGAAAGTAAAAATGCTATTAGCAAGGAAGTTTCATAGGTTTAAGTCCTTTGGAAGAACCAATATATATTGAGAGTGCTACACGGGAAGTGGAATCGGATATGATATCACGATGCCTTATCTATTCCATTACTCAAACTTAACCCTATGTTTGGATGGTGATTTTTCATGGTTTCATAATGTATGTTACTCTATGGTATGATATGGTACTGTAGAGTGCAGTACTATACAATGGTTGGAAGACTGTACGGGTTGCTACTGTTTAATGACAATTTGTTGTTTGATTTGACCATATAGTACTCTATCATATCTTATAAATTTACAAAAATATCCTTAATTATTATAAATATTAAATTTATCAATATTTTTTAAATAATTATTTTAAAATAAATACATAGAATCAAGTAGGGAAACATACAACTAATATATCTCCAATCCATACAATCAACACAAAAAAATAAAAAAGTAAGAACTTTTAAAAAAAATAGACCTCAAAAGATAGACTATAACTTAAAAAAAAGATGGGAGGCGAAAGAGAAATTTCAAAAGTTGATACAGGGGAAAATAATTAATACACAAAAGCAATAGATATAATAAGGTAAAGTTTAATAAAGACTAAAGGATATATTATAATTATTTAAAAATTTCAATAAGGGTATATTGGAAAAAAATAAGAAAACCATGAGATACCACCAATTGGTTGTTTCAAAAAGTAAGGATTTTCATAGTTACAGGACCATGAAATCAAATGATACCATACTATATAATTAATGAAACAATCAAAACAAACGTGGTTCTCTTACTAACCATACCATACCACCAAAAATCACCATCCAAACAAGTTTTAAGGTAATAGTTCACTCATATTTGAATGGTCTAGATTCTTTTATTTCTTCATTTTCATGTCAAAATATACATTCATGCTCATAAAACTAATTTTATATGATGTTTATTGCAAGGGTTTGCAATGTTTTTGATTTTGATGTTTAATTTACTTTTTTGCATCCATGTTGGATTGTTGATACTCATTTTACTATATTCAAGCTGATTCTCATCACATTCGAGGATGAATATTCCCAAGGGGAGATATTGTAAGGTTTTGTACTTTGAAAGATGGAACCAAGGCTTAAAATGATGTTTCTTAAAACTTTTGAAGAAGGGTGCTCACAAAGACATCCTTCATGGATCTTACGTGCACACCATTGTCCATGAACGGGAACATGGAAGGTGCATTTAGTGGATATAATGACCTTAAAAAGAGCTAAAAAATGTACCTCGAAAGTGTCTGGAATTATAATTTTCTTATATCTAAGAATCCATACGTTATTTCAAAAATTCAACTTCATATTCTTGTTCAGGAGGAAAAATTGAGTGGGCAATGGGTCTGACCTGAATTTTAGAGCAACCGTAGTAAGATCTAATTTTGAAGTGTCAATTTCCAATGTAAAGTTCACGTTCCTTCCGCGACACACAACTGTGTTATTTTGTGCCCGGTTTTGACTTTGGTCCAAGAATTTTAAGTCTTGGGCCTAAGTGTTCCCACAGGAGAAAATACCTATATTTAGCCTTATTTTACCATCATATTATCTTAGACATTCTCCAATATTCACTCAAACACTTAGTCTTATATTTCTCTCAAATTCAAGTGCCAAAATCCTTTCCGGATCTTAAGGAATTCATCTAAGCTTCAAGTCTGCATCTCCAATCTTCATCAAGGTCATCTCCAAAGCTAAGGTATGTAAGTTTCCTTCATGAGTTCCTTTCACCTATGATGCCCAAGCTTCCTTTTCCTCAAACTTGCATGATTTAAAGTTGATCTACTCATGGATCTTATTTATTATGAAAATTACTGCACACTATGTTGAGGTTTATGAAAAGTGTGACTATTTTGCTATGTTTTGAGCTATGAAACCAAGATCTATTATAAAATTTGATGAAGAGTTTTGGTGTATATTGCTTGATGTATATTGCTTGAGGGTGTTATGGTAACACCTAATACCTTACAATATTGGTACAATGCAAATGAAACATGACATGGTTAGGTCAAATTGAAGCTAAATTTTAAAAGTGCTTGAATCTCGCGTTAGTGGGCTATATGGGCGTCTAACGCTTAAGAGGGTTGAGTGTATACATGTTTTGTGTCAAATTGAGAAGATTATGACCTTAAAATGAAGTATGAGAATTGAGGTGCTTGTAGGACTTAGAAGCTAGCAGGTAAGTCACCTACTTGCTTAGCTTAAATTTGCTAGCTAAACGGAGGCGAGGCTCGACGTCGAATTTGTCTAAACTCAATTAATAATAAAGTCCATGTTAAGGGGGTAACTTTGGCCATGATTTAGCATCATGAATGGGCTATATGTCAGCCCAAGGAGTACAATAAAACGGGCCCAAAGAAATCACAATACACTTAGCAAATTGGGCCCAAAACTAAGTAAGTGAAAGTTGGAAAATAGGAAGCCCAAGTCCATCAAGTTTGTTCTCCAAAAAGGCCCAAGTTTGAGGGCTAAGCTCATGGATAAAAAACTTGATAATATGTGATATATGATGTTCAAAATGTCAAGGGAAGGTCAGACAAATACCTCTTTATAAAGAGCTCTAAAGTAGCTCCACAATTCACTCTCAACTTGACCTAAAAAAAAAATTAGATTTGCTCTCTAAAGTTCCTCTCAACTTTTCTCAACTTTGTGAAGCAGCCAAACGACTCTTTAGGGTTCTTAAGGAGCCTCTAAACCTTGAAGATAAAGGTCAGTAATTATAGTTGTGTATTTAGTATAGTTTCATGATGCAAAACAAGAAATAGATGCTAGTTACACTTGATGAAATTTGTTGGACAGATTCTGTGCTGAAAGTTGCTGCATCTTTTTCTTTTGTTTTGATGATTTCTCTATGGTTTGTAAGTTGTATTATGAAGAGAACTTGGTGTTCGTAATATGGTTTGAGTTATAAACATCACTCTAAGGTTGCTGCCCTGATTTTGGTTTCATTTAACAAGCGCGCTTTATTGGATTATCTTAAGCGTTGTGTTGATTGGAACTTGTGGGCTGTTGTATATAAGGCTATTAGCCCACGTCCTTAATGATTGATTCTCTACTATTTGGGGACTAGTTCAAGGCTGTTTGTATGTGTAAATGTTGATGGAACAGTTTGGTTAAAGTTGGAATAGGTTTGGGATTGTCGACGTCGAAATGTAGCGAAGGAAGGTAACATTATGCTGTTCATTTTTAGATTATGTAGAATTGTTATTTGTTATACTTTGTGGGCTGTTTTAAAGCTGTTATGACATTAAAATAGGCTGGTTATGATGTGCATGTGTGAATGTGTGTTGGAAAATACGATTAGAGACGTAGAGGTTAGAAGAATACGCTCGGGTTTATAAAAACCCGCTTGCTGTCCATGTGTTGTTTTGTTATGTGATTGGGCTGCCAAGGTGTATATATTAGTTATTAATGCTAGTTTTATCACCTAGTATATTGTAGATAAGTATTTGGAGGAAGGGAAGGTTATCTCGAGGTAGTAGCAAGGTCAAACAATGAGGCATGTAAGGTTACTTGATTTCATATTACTTGGCATGAAACATAGATCCTTCCTTGGCGCATAAAGGCACTCACCAACTCCGACACAAATATTAACCATGTCTCCACTCTTTTACATATTCATATGATTCCATACATAGTCATTTTCAAACCTGCATACATGCTTTGACACCAAGTTACATGAGTTCCTGCTACAAAATAAAGTTCATGAGTTGTTCCATTTCATACGTATTTCATTATTTGTGTATTATACTCTTTTCATTGTCATATTGTCTTGTGTGATTATCCATATGTCACATGCTACAAATATGGTCCTACAACTCCAATATTATGGCCACCAAAAGAATCATCTCGAAGGTAATTGAAAGATAAAGTATACAATTTTTGATAGGTGGTAGCCCAAGGGGTGAGATAGCACCTAGGCAGGGACGATCCTATTAACGGGGGTAGCCCGAGGGATTGAGTATAACCTAGCCAGGGACGAACCCGATATAGCATCACCACTAATCAATTGGTCATTTGTATTACAGTTGTGCACAGGTTTTATAGTACATATTTTACAGTAAAGGTAATGTAATATAAAGAACATAAAGGACATAATCCCACAGAACAAGTAAAGATGGTCTCTTATGCTACACCAGTGTACAGTTTCATTTAAATTGTTACTTCATATGCAGTGTTTTCTGCCTTATATACTCAGTACATTATCTCGTACTGATGTCCCTTATGGGGGACCTGCATTTCATGTTGCAGATACAGGTGCTAGTAGATCTTCCCAGTAGGAGTACAGGATATTCAGCTACTGTCACCAAGCTCTAGGTTGTTTCGGAGCTTTGTACATGTCTAGAGCTTACATGTTTTTATTGCACAGTTTGTTGAGGCGGGTCCTATCCCGACCTTTATCAGATGTTTTTCTTTATTTAGAGGCTTTGTAGACTATGTAAAGCAAAGTGAAGTCATGTCTCATACTATAGACACTGGGGCCCTAATGGCCTAGTCATATGCATTTCCTTTTGGCTTGTTATCAATGTTTATATTCTTAAAGGCATGTCAAAGGTAGAAACCCCTATAGTATGTATAGAAAATGCATAGACACAAGTTGGTTCTCCTGAGTTTTATCGGATAGGACTTTGGGGCGTGACAGAAGTGGTATCAGAGCGGGTTGTCCTCGGGAGTCTGCAAAGCCGTGTCTATGTAGAATCTTATTTATCGATGTGTTGTGCACTACATTTATAAGCAGGAGGCTGCATGGCATTTTGGAGTTGTTACTTTCTTTCTATTCTTTAGATCGTGCCATAAAATCAACTGTAATAGGTGCATTATGTCTAATTCTAAATTGTTTTGTACAGTATGTATGCCAGAAACAAGGCAGAATAAAGGTAAAGGGAGGGGAGGCAGAATAAAGGAATAGGGAGGGGAGTAGAAGTGGTGGTTGGTATACCTAGCCAGGTGAGGCAACAAAATGAGGTCCGAGATGAGTCTTTATCACAAACATCTCCAACTCCTCCAATTACTGATGAACCCGAGAGTGGTGGAATTCCTCCAGAACCACCTGTCGATGCTACAGTGCAGAATCTGAGAAATGCAGTCCAACTATTGACCCATATAGTTGCTGGTCAAGGCCAAAGGCAGGAAGGTCCAGTTATGGGTACA
>JAOTQR010077267.1:0-12302 GCA_025774065.1 Solanum ossicruentum | reverse complement strand
TTAGATATAAGTTGGTTCTCCCGAGCCTTATCGGCAACGGGTGCCAGTCCGCCCTAACCAGACTTTGGGGCGTGACACCTTAACTCTGAGGACAATAGCTATCGATCCTATGTTATGTACAAACTTTTTTCTTTTTTGGATGCTTATGACTATAAGGGTGAGCACGAAAAGTTGTCTTGGGCCTCGTCCAATCTATGCTAAAGGTGTTGTAGGACAAGTTGTGTATCTATGCTTTGAGCTTTGAGCTTTGATTTCTTTGATGATTTATGATAGTCCCTTTACCCTTATTTATATTCTCTTATTGTCGTTTAATTCCCTCCGCGACCAAGGATGTGTAAATGATATGCTAAGAGGCTTGTTTGGGGTAACTTTGAGTCCCCATTCGCCGTGTCACGTATTGGCCCTAGGCTTGGGTCGTGACAGTTTAGTTAGGATGTTTAGATAATATCTATATCATATATTACTAAAATTTATGGCATATAACATGTTGTTATGTTTTTCTTTGAAAATTGGTACCCACCAAATTTGTTTTATTAGTAGTTAAATGACAACCATGCATGTTTTTGTGTTTGGCTATATCTGATTTGATAAGTGAGGGAAGTTTGAGATATGAAGCATGATCTATGAATTTCTTGTTGATAATATGTGCAATGCCATGCGAGTGTGAGCCTATTTTGCCAGATTCATGTATTTTGTGCTAATTGAGAACTTGCTCTGTTTCTCTAAGGTAGATTGTAGATTAAATGGATTAGGAAGGAATCTTAGGACTTTGTTCTTTAATTAGTCCATTTTAGCCTAAAATGACCAACCAAATGAAGTTTTATCCCCTTTTCCAAATATTTGAGTCTTACATGTACCAATTCTTTCTAAAATACCTAATTGACCTAACCTTGTCTAGTGAAAAACCTTGAGAATGGCCCTGGACTTTCCATGAGCATTCTGAACCTTGACTTAGGAAAAAATACTATGTTGAGGATGGCTACCAAAAACGGCCTTGATTTAGGGGATAGATATTATGTACTTCACTACAGACAAAAAACCTAAGTTGAGGGTGGTCGATGTAAAGGAGAAGCACAAAAATAAAGAGGTGAGTTTGGACATTGGAGAAAAAGAAGAAAAAGCATGTACGGGGTGTAAGAAAAATGAAAGATGCCTTAGATTAAGCTAGAAAAATAAAATGAAATGTAAAAATAAGGCAAAAGATGGAAAATGAGAAGAAAGCACATGAAAAAGCTTTAATAAGGAAAAAGGGAGAATAAAGTGAAAATGACAAAGTTGGGGAGACATAATTGATGAAAAATGCAGTTTCAAAGAGGGCCTTTAGTCACTATTATCCAAAATATCATACTAAAGCCCCCTGAGCCTACGTTACAAGCCTAGAAAGTCCTAAAGTGATCCTACTCCAATAAATTGAACGTCTAAGTCATTTGTATAGGGGAAAGGCTATGGTAATAATCATCATGCATGAATATCTTTTGTGAGAGTGAGTGTTTTTGCATAGTCCCAAAGCTAAATATGAAATTGCATTACACTGGTAGCATTTCACTTGTTTAATGATTGTGGATTATTGATATTCCCTTACTTGTCAGAATTGTGTTGTCGCATTCACCGGGTTGCTTTGGTTTGCTAAATAGTTATCTGATCTTATTTTGAAAAGTTGGTGTGGGTGCCTGAGTTTGAATTGTATGTGATGCATGCCATTGAGTTGAGGTTTGTGTGTTACTGTATTGTTTATATAGATTGAGTCGTCAGTTGAGGATAAGCAATAATTTTAAGTTGAGGGTGGTAATGTGCTTTTAAAAAAAATACTTTTGATGCATAAAATTTAGGATTTTATGTGTTTCCAATGCGACATTCATGACTTTTTATGTGTTTTTGTGTTTACTTTTGCAGGAAAATAGGTTAGCATGACTTGGGGCTAAATTGCACCAGATTTCTAGTTTTTGATGGTTTACGAGACCCTGTACGAGTCGTAGAGTGGGTTTCATGAAGATTTCCAATGAAAGATGAGATCTGAAGTTCAGCTATACGAGACCTCTATATGAGTTGTAGAGCATTCTATGGGTCGTATAGATGGGTTTCGTGAAGATTCCCAGTGAAGGACCAGTTGAAGTCTACGAGAGGTTAATACGTTTCGTAAATAAGTTTATGAATCATGAAAATGGTTCTTAGTAGAGAAGTACAAGATCTCAAGAGCTGAATCTGAGCCCCAATTACGACTCGTAGAAGACACTACGAGTCATAATTACCTTTCATAGGGTTCGCTGACCAGTTTTTCAATTTTTTAGGACTTAATTATATTACTGTAAATAGTACTTTTTAGGTTATTTTTCAGAAGAGGACAATAGAGAACGCCATTATAGAGTACTTTTAGGGTTTTGTACTTGGAGACCTCAATATTTGAAGGAGAATACACTTGTGAATTAATTTGATTTTACATCTTGTGATTCTCAATCAATATTCGATTTGTTTCATTCTCAATTCAATTGGGTAAGTGTTTAATTATGTTTTCTCAATTTATAAGTTCTTTATCTACCCATAATATGAGTAGCTAAATCCACAACTAGGATTGTGGGAACCATGAAGATCTAACAAAGTAGACCTGGATATTTTGCAATTCTTTAACTAGATATATGTATGTATTAATGAATTCTCTTTGTTTTTCATGTTTTCTAGTGGTGGACAACATTAGAACTTACCTAGTGTTACCTTCCCAATTCAGGTGGTAATGAATATGAAAAGAGATTGATTAACAGGATTCGATGATGTTTTCTCATCTAATCAACAGAACTAGACCAAGTAGAGGTTGAATGGGACTATAGGTAATGGTTAGTATTGCACACTCTAGAGATGAGCCAAGTCACATAGTGAAATTGACCTCTCACCTATACCAAAGAGTTTGGTTAACCTAAATTATCATTCTGTTCCAGGGATACTAAGTTGGGGAATCATGGAGAACACAATACCTTAGTTTCTCTCCATTATTGATTGTCTCTTGCTATAGTTAGTTTAGCTTATTTTCTTGTTGATCATTGCAAACCTCCACCACTCCCACCCCCCTGGGGGGAATTGAGTTGGCTAATTACTTGAATTGCTTATTGATGAATTTCCTTTGAGTCTACATATTCCCTTGGGTTCGACCCTAAGCTTGGTTAGGTTTTGTATCTTGACAATGAGCGCTTTATTCTCTAAAAGGAGGTGTAACTTAGGCGGCATCAAACACCCTAGTACATTTGATAAATTCCTTGAAAAGTATGACATATGTGCTCAATACAGAATTCCAGGCACACTACAACAAAATGGTGTGGCAGAAAGGCGTAATCGTACATTAATGGATATGGTTAGGAGTATGTTGAGTAATTCATCTCTACCTCTTTCTTTGTGGATGTATGCTTTAAATACTGTCATTTACTTACTAAATAGGTTTCCTAGTAAAGTCATTCCAAAAACACCTTTTGAACTATGGGCTTGTAGGAAACCTAGTTTGAGGCACCTGCATGTTTGGGGTTGCCCGGAAGAAATTAGAATTTATAATACACAAGAAAAGAAACTAGATCAAGAACAATCAGTGGTGTTTCCATTGATTATCTAGAATAATCAAAAGGGTACAGATTTTACTATCCTAATCATAGTACGAGAATTGTTGAAACTAGAAATGCTAGGTTTATTGAGATTGTTGAAGTTAGTGGGAGTAAGGAACTATGTAACGTGAAAATTAAAGAAGTTAAGGTTCAAATTTCTCTACCTTATACTTCTTATAAACTTGTTGTTCCTCAACAAGAACAATAAATTAATGCTCCTACTAATCATGATGAAGCCATAATGAATGAACAGGCAGTAGATGAACCACAAGAAGTAACATCAAGGAGGTCTCAAAGACAAAAAAGATCTTCTATTTCTAATGATTATTTGGTATATCTACACGATCCATAAATTGACTTGGGAATGATAATGATCCAGCCTCATTCTCAAAAGCCAATGAAAGTAAACATTCTGATAAATGGATAGAAGCTATGAAAGATGAGTTGAAGTCTATGGACTCATAATGATGTTTAGAACTTGTTGAATTACATAAAGATTGTAAAAGAGTTGGGTGTAAATGGGTCTTTAAGACCAAACACAACTCAACTGGCAACATTGAACATCACAAGGATAGACAATTGCCAAAGGTTTCACTCAGAAAGATGGCATCGATAATAGGGAGACCTTTTCACCTGTCTCTAGAAAAGATTTATTCAGAATTATAATGCGTTAGTAGCTCATTATGACTTAGAGCTACATCAAATAGATGTGAAAACAATCTTTGTGAATGGCAATTTGGAGGAAGAAGTTTATATTTCCAACCTGAGGGGTTTTCTATCAAAGAAAAGGAACACATGGTGTGCAAACTTAAAGAGTCAATATACAGACTTAAATAAGCTTCCCGACAATGGTATCTTAAGTTTAATGAAATTATTGTCACCTCTGCATTTAAGGAAAACATCGTTGATCAGTGTATATATCTAAAGGTTAGTGGAGGTAAGTTTATTATATTAGTCTTGTATGTTGATGACATCTTGCTTACTACTAATGATATTGGTTCGTTGCACAACATCAAGAAATATCACTCTGGCTACTTTGAAATAAGAAATATGGGAGAGACATCCTATGTGATTAGGATAGAATTATTATGGAATAGATCACAAGGATTGTTGGGACTATCTCAGAAAGCCTGTATTAATAAAGTGTTAGAGAGATTTAGAATGGAAAAATGCTTATCCAATGCTGTTCCAATTCAGAAAGGAGATAAATTTAGTCTCAATCAATGTCCAAAAAATGAATTGGAACGTAAGAAAATGAATGATATTCCTTATGCATTAATCATTAGGAGCCTTATGGGCCCAAACATGTACCAGACCAGACATAAGTTTTTCTGTTGGGATTCTGAGGTGTTATCAAAGTAATCTAGGAATGGATCACTAGAAGGCTTCAAAGAAAGTGTTATGATACTTGAAAGGAAGAAAATATCATATGCTCACTTAACAGAAGATTTGATCATCTTAATGCGGTTGAATATTTAGATTCAAATTATGTTGGTTGTGTGGATATACGAAAATCCACATTTAGATATTTGTTCCTATAACTGAGGAGCAATTTCATGGAAGTGTGCGAAGTAGTCTGTTGTAGTTACATCCACTATGGAAGCTAATTTTGTGGCATGCTTTAAGGCCACAATTCAGGCTAATTGTCTGTATAACTTTATTTCAAGACTTGAGCTAGTTGACAACATTTTCAAGCCACTGAAACTTTACTGTGATAATACTGCAGTAGTCTTCTTCTCTAAAAATGATAAGTATTCAAAGGGTGCTAAACATATAGAATTGAAATATTTCAAGTTGAGGAAGAAATTTAGAAATATAAGTGTCAATTGAACATATATGCACCAAAATTGTGATTGTTGATCCTTTGCAAAAGGATTATGATGTTCATGCTCCGACAGTAAAGCGGACGCTATCAAGTACAAACCTAACCAAAGGCTAAGGTTGAATACACAGGGAATATGAGGTTTGATCAAATTGACTCACCAACAATCATTTCAAGTACCAATCGAGTATATTCTCTAGAATGGAGGGGGTTTTGCAAATTAGAATAAAATAACTACAAAAACTATACTAATAATCATGAAGAGACAATCAATTTGAGGAGCAACTTGGGAATTATGTTCCTAATGATTCACTAACTCAAGTAGCCCGAATAATATATCCCTAATTGAGATATTGTATGCTGGATGTTAACTTAGGTTCTTCCGGTCCTCTTTTAAAGGTGAAGGTCGAATTTCACCATGGCACTTAGTTGGCAACCATGGTGTGCCAACTAACCATTACACATTGTCCCAATCAACCTGTCCTTGGTCAGATTTGGTTGATTAGATAAGAATACATCAATCGAATCATGTCACCCATTTCCTTTTCCTATTCATCAACCCGTTCTTGGTCGGCATCATGACACTAGACAGAGTTTGGTGTTAACCACCACCAAAGAATAAGCAATCTAAAGGAAAATGGACAATACGTGCAAATACCCAATTAAAGAAATGCAAATAATTTGGGTCATTAGAAGCTAGCTACTTATGATTCTCACAACCCTAAGTTGTGGGGGTTTTACTACTCATAGCTAGGGCGAAATCACAAACAATGAATAAAATAAACATGGTTGAGAAATTACCCAAGGAAAATGAAGAACACAAACAACCTTGATATTGAAATCACAAGCTTGAAGAGTGGTGTTTGATTAAAAGTTATTTCAAATCCTCAAATTGGGTCTTCAAATGTAAAATCCTAAGTATTTACACTCAACCGTAGAAAAAGCTCTCTAAAAATATTCAAGAATCTCTACAATCTTTTCTGAATAATAGTCTCTATCTTCTCCTTCTTTTAAAACCCTAACTTAAACTGTTTATACTATTTACAAAAAGGACCTAAAATTAAATAAGAAAAATTTGGTCAACAGCAGTTACGAATCGTAGCATGACTCGCAGGGTGGCCTACGAGTCATGATCG
Source organism: Solanum ossicruentum (assembly GCA_025774065.1). Lineage (NCBI taxonomy): Eukaryota > Viridiplantae > Streptophyta > Magnoliopsida > Solanales > Solanaceae > Solanum > Solanum ossicruentum. Next base: position 5,763 of record JAOTQR010077267.1, on the reverse strand, counting down.
AGCTTTCTTAGTTAGCACTTGCCATTTTGGATTTAACTGCTATGATCTATATTACAAGTCGTGGTCTGGTCTATGACTAGTATCCTAGACTCGTATGGCTAACTTCAATTTCTCAGATTTTGATATTTGGAAGCTGTTAATCACTACGACTACCTCCAACGACTTGTATCTTGGGCCACGACTCGTAGTGTGTCTCTTAGGTCTTCAAATTCAAGAAAATTTGATATTTTTCCTCAAAACCAGGGCAACCTATATTTTCTGCAAAAACAAACATAAAACACATAAAAACCATAAAAAGTCACATTAAGAACTTGCAAAATTCCTTGTTTTAGGCATCAAATTTGTTGTATTTTGACAGCACATCAACACCATCAACTTAAAACTGTTGTTTGTGGTCAAACGATTAATCAATCTACATAGAAAATAAGTAACACATGTCCATCATTCTAATGCCATATACTTCTCTCGATTTTTGCTCCGGTACCCACTAGCATTTTAAAAACTAGATTTGATGACTACCAAGCAAACTAAGGCATATTGACACATTTGACAATCAACTATGACAAGCTAAGGAGTATCAACAATTCACAATCACTGTACAAGTTATATACTAACCATGCAATACAAATGCCCTCATAGAAAAGAAATCCTTCTTTTACTCTCAATAAACAATTAAAGAAGTTTGTGGGACTTTACAAGCATACTCACTCACACAACCGAGATTCATGCATGATAACCAATAACATAGACTTGCCCATATACTCACACTTCAAACTATTGACTACTTGGATTAGGATCACTTTAGGACTTCATAGGCTTGAAACGTAGGCTCGTAGGGCTTTGGTAAGTTATTTTTGGGCAATTAGTGACTAAAATCTATCCTTTAACCACGTTTTTCCCCATTTTCACCTTAATAACTCAACCATCTTCACTTCATCCTTCCTTATTCTTCACTTTCAAGCTTTTCTGGGTACTTTCGTTTCATCTTTCAGCTTGTGCCTTATTTTTGAACTCATTTTGCTATTTTTCTCATTCTAAGACAACTTTTCTTCTTTTTATCTCACTCGGTATATGAGTTTACTTTCTTTCTTTCATTCCAAACCAATCATCTCTTTTTTGCTACTATACCACAACACTAGCAGCCCTCAACTTAGGCTTTTATCCTAAGATGAAGTACACAATATCCATTCCCTAAATCAGGGCCACTTTTGGTAGCCACCCTCAACTTAGGCTTTTTGTCTCAATCAAGGTTCACATGTTCAAGGATAGATTAGGGCCAATATCAAAGTATTTCACTAAAAAAGGTTAGGCTAGCTAGGTATCAAGAAGGAAAAGGTACATGCAAGGGTCAAACATTTGGAATAAGGGGTAAACTCTTTCATTTGAAGAGTCATTAGGCAAATGTGGACTACTTTAAAAAATAACGGCCTAAGATCCCTTCCCAATCAACAAAATCTCTAGTCCAACTTAGAGTACAAAGGTAGGTTCTGAATTAGTATATAATGCATGAATATGACAAAATTAACTCACACATATATGGAATTGCATACATAATCAATATAGACTCACAATTAATGCTTCAAGCATCAACTTGCCTTCGCTTCATCAGAACAAACATTGCCAAACCAATCACATGTAAGATTGCAATAGTAACCAACAATCCCAAAATTTTTGAGGATACCCATTTTTCAACACATTCGATAAAATCATTCAAAACGATATACTTGCCAAAAGTATTAATTGTCATATATCCACAAATTATCTGCAACACCTAAAATATACTAGTTCAACATAAAACTATAATCATCCACAAGGAAAAAGAAACACAGCAAGAAAATCTTGGGATATCAAAAATAGGAAAGTTGTGGACTAAAAGCTACTCAGACTTCACTCAAGTCCATAACTTCCCCACACCCCAACAAAAATAATACTTTGTCCTCAAAGTAGATATATATATATATAATAAAGCCAAACAAAAACAGATCATCAAATAGCAATAAAAACCAAATTATCCAAAAACATCAATAAAAACATAGTATCCTAAAATAGTGACGAGAACACAGTATCCAAAGGTAGTAAGAATGGGGGTCAAAAGTAGCAAACACATGGTGCTCAAGCACCGGCATCAATCTGGTCCTGGGGCTCTATCTCCTCCTGGGTGGTCTAGGCTGCAGATGAACTCGAGGCACTAGCTCTATGTAACCTCTGCTGCTCCCGAGACTGCCTCTGCTGCTCCATCTATATAGACTTTCTCATCACCAGGTCAGTAATTTGCTCCTCCAGCTTTGCCGTTTCCTCAACAGTCCTCTGTCTCTTCAGGTCTACCTATGCATCATCACCCTCTAGAGTCCTCTTCCATGGAGTATGTGGTTGAGCAGAATAGATCAAACAGGTCCTCACCCACGAGTGCCTTCACCGAGGCTGCTAATGATGTCATCAAATCGGCCTTAAACTTGGGTAACTCTTGTTGCACGACAACCAAATCTGCTGGATAAGCTCCCTCAAGCCTCTTCTGGACCATAGCCTCAAAAGCATCGACCCTAGCATCCACTGCATTAACTCTCTGATCTAACTCAACTAGGGTTAATGCCTTGGACCGCTCCTCCGAGTCCTACACTGTCTGATAAACCCATGGCTTAATCTGGTTCATCAACTTGCTCAATTGGGCCTCCATCCTAGTCAACCTACGTACCAAATCCTAAAATGCAAAAACAGACATAAAAGGTAAGTCTACAGAAGTAACCTGTGAAGCAGAAGGCTCTAGTGCATGTATAGCTGTGGAGGGCATCACCTCGATATCAACTGCTGGAGGCTGCTCTGGTGCAACTGGAGTGTAGGTGGTAGGATCTAGAGTCGACTCCTTAGTAGCTGGCTCGAGAAAAAATGTCTCAGGCGTGGGAGGAGGAACTAATCAATAGAGGGCCACTAGATTCTCATCAGCTTTGATTAGGCTAGAATTCATAGTGTGAAGGGCCTCGATGCATGGGTCTATGTGAAGAGAGATTTGCACATAGGCCTCAATGTATAGTTTGTGTATCGAGATAGGAAACGACAATGAGGTATTCATCCTGAGTGCAAACTTGTGAATCTTCTCACCTATGACATATGCCTAGTCAATCTCATAGCCAGCTAAGATACTGGCTAGTAACATGGCCCTCTCCAAGGTGATGATGTTATCCATGAATTGATGTATGAATGGATAACGACCCACCAAAATTTAGCTGAAAAGGAGAGGTGGGACTTCACTATAGGCTCGACATGGTTGGTGACCCATGTAGGCTCAGCATCACCCTCAAATATTTGGTTTTCTACCCAAATGAGGAGCTCATTCCTTACATCAATATTCTTCCAGATCACAACGTGCTACATCTTATCTATCTTGCTGTCATACTCAACCGTGTGCTGTGGCACTGATTTTCACTCTCCAACAACAAAATGGTCGCTATCAAGTATAAATCTAACCAGAGGTTAGGGTCGAACCACAGGGAATATGGGGTTCACCATATTGACTCACTATCAATCATTTCAAGCATCAATCAACTAGATTCTGTAAAATTGGGGGGTGGGGGGTGGGGAGAGGTTGCAATTTTAAAGTGAAGAACAATAAAATACTACACTACTAATGCAAGAAGACATTCAATTTGAGGGACACATTGGGTATTGTGTTCCCCATGATTCGTTAAATCAAATACCTCAGATAATATAAACCTAATTGAGACATTGCATGCAAGATGGTAACTTATGTTGTTCCAGCCCTCTTGTGAAGACAAAGGTCGAATATCACCATGGCGCTTGGTCGGCAACCATGGTGTGCCAACTAACCTTTACCTATTGTCCCAGTCAACCTCCCCTTGGTCATATTTTGTTGATTAGATGACAAAATATTAATTGAATCCTATCATCTACTTCCCTTTCCCTACTTGTCACTACCTTGGTTGGGATCATGATAGTGGGCGGGATTTGGTGTTGGCCCCCACCAAACAACATTCAAAATAAAAGGAAATAGACAATACATGAAAATATCCAATCAAGGAAATGCAAAAAATCCAGGTAATTTCAAGTCAACTCATGGTTCCCACAAACCCCAAGTTGTGGGTACTTAGATACTCATGGCTAGGGCAAACTCACAAATAATGATTGGAATATACATGGTTTGATATTACTCAAGAACAATGAAGAATAAAACCACCTTGATGTTTAAACCACAAGCTTGGATTAATGGAAGTTGTATACAAGTGATTTCAAATCCCCCAAAATGGTCTTCAGAATTAAAATACTAAAATCTACACTAAACATTCTCTCAGAATATTCAAAGCAGTTGTAGAATCAGTAAAGTGTCGAGTCTCTCTTTTAAAAAACCCTATCATTAACTATTTATACTATTTAGAAAAGATCCTAAAAATAAAATAGAAAATACAGTTGGCAGCAGATACAGTCCACAATTATGATTCGTAGGGTGACCTACGAGTCGTAGTCTGGCTTTTATATCACTTTGCATTTTGTACTTGACTGCTGCAATTCATTGCTAGGAGTCATGGTCTGATCTACGACTCATAGTGTCTTCACTTGGTCCTCAATTGTGGTTCTTGGTCCAAATTTTGGAAATACTATTTATGGCTATGAGACCTCCCCTTACGAGTCGTAGTGAGACATACAACTCATAGGCTAGCCTCGTATAGTTGACCTTCACTTTGCAAAATTTTAATTTTTGAATACTATTTCTTGCTAGAGGGCACACTACGACTCATAGCTTGGGGTACGACTTGTAAGGGTGGCTCGTATGTCCAAAACTTCATCAAAATCTATAATTTTCTTCCAAAATCATGCTAACTTGTATTTTCTGTAAGATCAACATAAAAACACATAAAAACCATAAAATGTCCCATGAAGAACTACAAAATCCCTCATTTTAGCATCAAATGTGCTGTATTTTGATAGTACATCACCCTCAACTTAGAATTATTACTTGTCCTAAAGCAATGACTCGATCTAAGTAGACAATAACAACCACATAACAACTATTGTAATGGCATATACATCACTCAATTCAAACTTAGGTATCCAATTCTCATTTCAAAACCTGATTGAATAGCCACCAAGTAAACCAAGACATAATGATGCATCTGACAATCCAACTATGACAAGAGAAGAAGTATCAACAATTAACATGTCACACCCCAAGTCCCGTTAGGGCAGACTAGCACCCATTGCTGATAAGGCCCAGGATAACCAACCTGTAACTATGCGCTTACTATACGTATTATGAGGAGTTTGTACCTTTAGCATGCCTTAAAGTAAATAAACAGTGATGATAAGCAAAAAGGAAATGCATATGACTAGGCCGTTGGGGCCACGATGTCTAAGATATGAGACATGACTTCACTTTTACTTTACATAGTCTACAAAGACTCTAAGTAAGGAAAAACATCTAATAAGTATCGGGACAGGCCCCAACTCAACTAACTATGCAATATAGACATAAGTTCTAGACATACACAAAGCCCCGAAGCAACCTGGAGCTTGGTGACAGCAGCTGAATATCCTGTACTTCTACCGGGGAGATCTACTATCACTTGTACCTGCAGCATGAAATGCAGGTCCCCCATAAAGGACATCAGTATGAGATAATATACTGAGTATGTAAGGCAAGATATAATGTACATAAAGTAGTAATTCAAATAAACCTATGCACTGGTGTAAATTGTGGACCACCTTTAGTTATACTGTGGAATCAGGTACTTTACATTCTTTGCATTACTATAC
>JAOTQR010077266.1:0-12303 GCA_025774065.1 Solanum ossicruentum | reverse complement strand
TAATTTACTTCAAGTATCTTCCATGCATGTCATATTGTCATATGCTCATTTATTGCCTAATTATGCATTTTGAATATGATGCCTATTTATTGATGCATTGCATCCTACAAACTTAGTATATTCAAGCATACCAACACATTCCATGCCTAGATGATATCACTATGTAGAAACTGGAGCATCGCTTGATCATCCTCCTCCTCCACGTGGCTAGTATGATTGTCTCTCAAGCTTGTGGTGAGTCCTCTGTTCTGAGGATGTTGCTTATGATCTCTTCCTATGTACTAAAACTATCTTTCTTTTATGTTATGTATTGATTATAAGGGTGAGACCGGTTGCTTGTCATAGCCCCCGCTCTTATCTATGTAGTAGAGGTGTTGTTGGAAATGTTATGTATCAATGTTATGAGTCTTGACTCTCTTGTTCCTTGATGTTATGATATGAAAGCATTCCCTTAGCCTTGGTTGTCCCAAATTACTACTTCTTGTTGTATTCTATTGCTTCTGCGACCCAGGATGTGTAATGATATGCCATGAGTCTTGTTTGGGGTTCCTTCGAGTTCCTATTCGCCGATCACATCTAAGCCCTAGGCTTGGGTCGTGACAGTTTACATCTAGATTGCAAAAGGCCATGGGTACCAAGTTAAATTTTAGCACCTCATTTTATCCTCAGACAGAGGGAGGTTAGAAAGTCTGATACAAATTCTAGAGGATATGCTTCGAGCATGCATAATGGATTTTGACGGTAGTTGGGATAAATATTTAGCTTTAGTAGAATTTGCTTACAATATACCAATCGAGTATTAGAATGCCTCCTTATGAAGCCTTATATGGAAGAAAATGTTGGAGTCCTCTTTGTTGGAGTGAAGTTGGTGAAAGAAAACTTACTGGTCCTTAAATTCTGCAGCAAACAGAAGATAAGGTAAAGGTGATCAAGGATCGTCTGAAGTTGGCTTTGGATAGGCAAAAATTATATCCTGATCTTAAAAGGCGTGACATTGAGTATCAAGTTGGTGATAAGGTATTTTTAAAAGTATCTCCATGGAAGAATATTATAAGATTTAGCCGAAAGGGAAAACTTAGTCCCCGATTTATAGGACCCTATGAGGTACTTGAAAGAGTGGGACCACTTGCATATAAATTAGCATTACCACCCGAGTTTGGACAAGATCCACAATGTCTTTCACGTGTTAATGCTACATGTTAATGCTCAGAAGATATAGTTCTGACCCCTCTCATGTCCAACTCGTTGAATTTACTAAGGTTAATCAAGACTTTACATATGACGAGGAACCTGTCCATATTCAAGCTTGAAAAATAAAATAACTTGGTAACAAGAAAATTCCCTTAATAAATATTAATCTGTAAGGAAGCAAATAAGGAATGAAAATAAGGAAATTTAGGCAACCACCTTATTGGACAGTTTTCTTTTAACTTGCTTTTAACATAAAATATATTTTCCCCAATGTAAGTCGGTTTCAAGACCATGTAAAAGCTTATACACTCTCTCATGACCTTATATTTGACAAAAACACATGAAAGAAATTAGTTCCTTCGAGCAAGGTTAAGAAATACCCTACCATGGTAAGTGGCTGAATTCTGTCTTTAAAAAGCATAATGTGTAGTATTTGTGGAATATCTCATTGTAAATAGCTGTGTTTTTAATATGTTAATATGTTTTGGAAATCTAATTCACATACATATTACTTTTATGTTTATGTTAAATTCTGAATATTCTTGTATAGTATCAAAAAAAAGGATGAAACACAGTAAAAGTTCTAGCCTGTTTTCTGTCTGAGAAGCTTTTTGTGCACTATTGTTAGTATATTAATCATATCTTGACGTGTGAGTTGTATTTTGTTATGGTTTTTAGTGCTTTGTAACACCATGACACATAGTGACAACTCATATGTTTATGTTGGAATTTAACTGAAACGCCCCCACATGTGCTTTGGAAAGCCCCATAATCGTAATTTCCATATATCTCAAAATCTTGTGTGATATCAAAAATCCGACATCATATTCTTGATTACGCGGTGAAATTGAGTGGTAATGAGTATAACTCAGCTTTTAGAAGACCTGTAGCCAAAAATGATTTTTGTTAATTTTTCGCAACCCAGTATCTGTCCGCACCCAGGCCACGACACGCCTGGGGTGTGGACTAGTGTAAATGTCGCTCCGCGTCTAGTCCATGTTGCACCAAGGGCGCGTACCAGTGCAATATTTTTTAAAGTTTTCTTATTGTATCCAAAGGCATTAGGGTAATAGCCTTATACCCATTTAAACGTGCAATCTTCCATACTTAGCCATATTTTAACTCTATAACTCACAAAACCCTCTGAAGAACCTCTCCAAAACTTCATCAAATCTCTCACTCAAATTTAAGGATTTAAAGATCAATTTTGGAACTCAAAAACCCAATCCAAGCTTCAAGTTTCCTTCAAGGTCATCTCAAGAAAATCCAAATTTGAGGTATGTGGGCCTTCATCCATGGGTCCTTTCACCCATGGAGCCCAACCTTTTCTTTTTATGAAAATTGCATGATTTCAAGTTGCATTACCTATGGGTATCACTTATTATGAATTTTGAATGAAATCTATGTTGGGGTTTTATCAAGTATTGATTGATTATGCATGAATATCTATTTTAAGCTTATTTCATGAGTTGATTTATATCTATTGAGATTATGCATGATTTGAACTATAAAAACTATGAACTATGATGAACTTTTGAGACAGATTTCATGATATCCAAGTAGGAATTTGATTACAATGTTGGTGGGTTGATTTTGAATTGGTTTTACTTCTCTCATTATACACCTGAGTTGTATGATTTTGAACAAGTCTCATGAACCCATTATGAGTTCGATGAAATTATATGAAAAGAACTCTCAATGGTTAACAAATCAAGTGACTTCATGATGATTGAGGGCTTTCAAGTATGTACTGAATTTATGAAAAATATGTATGATTTAACAAGTGTCAAGTTGAGACATATTTCAAGTTTTTAACCTCTTGTGAGTCATTCATGTCAAGGCAAGGGATCATGTATGATTATTACTCTCATGTTCAAGTTAGGCTCACCTATTAGAAGTCAAGCATGTTACGAGCTACTCATATCATGTTATCATGTTTCTTACAAGTTATGACTATTTCAAGTATTTGGGATTAGACTTAGCTGCGACTGAGACTTAAGATGGGGGACAGACTCAAGGGGTCTTTATAGAAAGTCTTTAGTCTCTAAACTATGTGCTACATAGGTTTATATATTATCCCTTTTATGGTTTCTAGTGGATCCATCTAGTTATATCATACCTTGTTGGAGGGGGGGTGATATGCCTCAGATTGTTAATGTTATCATGTATAGTTTACCTTGGCAAGTAGACCACACCTTGTCGAGGGGGTGACATGCCTCGATCATCTTGCAAGGGGGTGACATGCCTCGATCACCCTAGCCAGGGGGTGTTACGCCTTGGATTCTAAGTAGTAGCTCGCCTGATCTATGTTGGATAATGCCTTCTCCCATAAATGTATTATCATGTGCAAGTTAAATGTTTTATATACATGTTTTATTACAAGCATTGATCATATATATCATATTGAGATTCTATCCATTGTCTATATGTATGCATTTTGAATATGATGGCTTATATCATTCTTGCATTGCATCACGCATACTTGATGTGTTGTCAAATTACAACACATTTAGTGTCTAAAACAAGGGATTTTGTGAGTTCTCAAAGTGACTTTTTAGTGTTTTAATGTGTTTTTGTGTTAATATTGCAAAAAAGTTAGGTTGGCATGATTTTGAAGAAAAGTTGTAGATTTTGCTAAAGCGTAGGCCATGCGAGCCCACCTATGAGTCGTAGCTCACACTACGAGTCGTAGGGTGGTGTCATAATAGGAATCAGAGACCAAAGTTAAGGAATATGCCAACTGGAGGTCAATACTATGAGCGCAGCCTATGAGTTATAAGACACACTGTGGCTCGTACAGGTGGACTCGTAGCAAGAATCAGCGAACCAAAATGTTGGACCAAAAAAGTTGAAGACCAAGACTAAGAGACCAATATACGAGTCATAGCTCAAGCAACAACTCGTACCTACAGGTCGTACCAGTTCAGTCCAAAATGCCAAGATCCTGATATAAGACCCCAACTAAGACTCGCAGGCCATCCTACAAGTCGTAACTGCAAATTTTATTAGATGCCAGCTGTCTTTTCTATATAAATTTTAGTGTTGCTTTATACATACTATAAATAATTTAAGTTAGGTTATTTTGAGAGAGTTCGAGCAGACACACTTCTCCAAGTTATTGTTGAAACGTTTCTTAGGTTTTAGAGTAGTTTATTTGTTCTTTCTTCAAAGACTCATTTTGGGAAATGCAAACCTTGCTTTGTATGCATTGTGGATCAATCAAGCTTGTGGGTTTGAAACTTATGGTGCTTATTTCCTTCATTGTTACTGGAGAAACGCTCAACTATGTCTGATTTGCATTTTTGTGTGTTTTGCTTTAGTCATGAGTAGCTAAGCACCTACAACTTAGGGGTGTGGAAACCATGGATAGTTGACTTGAAATGACCTAGGTTTTGTGCATATTTATGATTGGGGTTTTGCATGTATTGTTTATTTCCCTTCATGATTAATGTTGTTTGGTGTTGGCCAACATCATACCCTGCCAAATATTACAATCCCGATCAAGGTAGTGACGAATAGGAAAAGGGAAGAAGATAACAGGATTCGGTTGATGTGTTCCCGTCTAATCGATCAAACCTAACCAAAAGGAGGTTGACTAGGACAATGGGTAATGATTAGTTGGCACATCATGGTAGCCGACCAAGCGCCTTGGTGAAATTCGAACTTCACCTTCACAAGAGGTCTGGAAAAACCTAAGTTACTATCCTGCATGTAATTCACTAATCATAGTTATATTATCTACTGTAATTAAGTTAATGAACCATGGGGAACATAAGTTGTTCCCAAAATTGAGCATTTTCCCATAATTTAGTTAGCATTTATTTTATATTGTTTTTGAATCACAAACCCCCCCCCTTTTGTTAGAGATTAAAGTTATAGATACTAGAAATGATTAGTAGTAAAATCCTGTACTCAAGCCATGTATTCCCATTAGGTTCGACCCTGACCTCGGTTAGGTTAATTACTAATAGTGACCGCTTTCTTAATGGAGCGTGATCATCAATCAAAAGTTATGGCACCATTGTCGGGGTCTACGGCTAGGTTTGATTTGATTTCACTATTAGTTAGCTTTAGTATAAATTCCTAGAGTCTCTTGTACTTTACTTTTGTTTTTGTTTTTGTTGTTTGATTTTATTTGCAGAGGATACTAGGTTGTATGACCAACACAAGGAGTCAAGGTAATCCCTTAGCTCCACTAAATTTGGAGATCCATCAACTACCAAGAAGAATGGCTCGAGTGAATAAGGATATAGAGGTTGAGGAGGATGTGCATACGAATGAAGATATGGTTAGAGAGGAGAATCCAGCACCAAGGGATATCAAACCATAGCTTATGGACTTCAACGAGAATGCTTATGGTTGGAAACAATACCGACTGAACCCTATGGTAATGATCTGACTAGCTCTATAGTATTTTCCCCTCTACCGGCAGACACTAAGTTCGCAGTTTCAAGTTGATTGGTCTAGATGCTACAAAATTGTGGCTTATTCACAGGGCTACCATTAGAGTACCCCCACTGTCATCTCCAAAATGTTGTCTTTGTGTGCAAAAGTGTCATGGGAACACAAAATATGCTACCAACGTTGTTGGATTAAGTGTGTTTCCATTGTCATTATCTGGCAATGCAGCCATATGGTTGTCTAAGCTTTCTCCGTGTACCATCACGAGTTGGGCTGAGCTACAGAGGGTGTTCCTTGGAATATATTTCCCATGGTCAAAGAAGCTGAAGCTAAAAGATCAAATCAACAACTTTGAGTGATTTCCTGGAGACTCTCTTAGTACTACATGGGAGACATTCACCAAATGCTTGAGAATGGTCTCCGATCATAAGATTGTTGATGATGCTTTGGTCGAGATCTTTTATAGAGCACTTGATGATAATAGCAAAGCATGTTCCAACAAGATCATGGGAGGTGTTTCTCTTGATCAACCATTTCATCTTGGCGCTGAGAGAATAGAACAAGTCGTGAAGACCAATCGAGCATGGGGTCAAAATGAGAGGGGTACAACATAGAACTCTTGTGCGGTTACCACAAATAATGGGAAAGCAGTAACCTATCAACCCCAAAGACTCTGGTATATGATGATCAATTCTTTGATGAGGATGCATGCTTAAAGGAACCAAGCAGCGAGTTTCCAAAACAACCCCCAAGGATCCAACTAGGATTATTGGAAACAAGGTTCCAGGAATCAAGGTCAGAACTTCAATCAAGAGAAGGCATACAGAGATAATAGGGGTGGATACTATGAAAGAGAAAAAGTGTTAGATGCAGAATGGGACAAAACCGAAGGCTATAGAAATGGTCCCTATGTACCACCATATAACCGTGATGCCGGATCAAGTAGTTCAAGGATTGAAGATATGTGCGATAAATTGTTGAAGAGGGTGGATCACAATGATAAGACTTTGAAAGGAATGAAGACTGATATTTCAAGCATAAATCAGAAAATATAGTCTTATTTTGTGGCAATCAAGCAACTTGAACAACAATTCGTACAAATGTATTCACAGTTGAACCAACGCCAGAAGGGCACCTTACGAAGCAACACAGTACAAAACCCTAAGAATGAAGGGCATTGCATGGCCGTGATGACTCGAAGTGGCAAAAGAACTGTGGATCCCCTTATGCCAATTATTGATGATGAAGTTGAGGAGAGAGCTATTGATATCAAGATAATGAGCGATGATAAAACTCCTAGAAGCAGGGGAGTGGAGAACCAAAAGGTGGGAGAGCAAGAGAAATCCAAATCAACCCCAAAACCACCTCCTCCTTTCCCACAAAGGCTCAAGAAGAAGGAAGAAGATGGTAAGTTCAAGCAATTCTTGTTGATGTTAAAACAACTATCCATCAACATTCCTCTCTTGGAAGTCTTGGAGAAAATGCTCTAATACGCCAAATATATGAAGGATTTGGTAATAAAGAAATGCATGTTGAACCAAGAGCTCTCAAAAGAGCTTCAATAATATAGTATGATCATGACCAAATGCCAGTGCAAAAGCGTGAGGATCCCGGCGCATTCACCATCCATTGTACTATTGGTGATGTTTAAATTTGCAAGAGCATTGTGCATTTGGGAGCTAGCATCAATCTAATGCCTCTTGATGTCTTCAAAAGGCTTGGTCTTGGCACTCCTACCCCCACGAGAATGAGGTTGCTCATGGCTAATTGAACCATAAAGAAACCTGAGGGAATCCTGCTAGATGTGCTTGTTAAAGTCGATAAATTCATTTTTTGGTGGATTTTGTAATCCTTAACTGCGAGGTTGATTTTGAGGTACCCATTATTTTGGGGAGACCTTTTCGGGCCACTGGGAGGGCACTAGAGGATATGGGTTTGGGTCAACTTTGGGTTAGGGTGAATGATGCTGAGGTTTTGTTCGATATTTGCCAATCCATGAAATATTCGGATGAGTTCAAGAGCGAGGTATGGGCCCTTGATGATTGTTGATGAAGGAAGATGAGAAAGTTGAGCCATGACATTAAACAAGGCGCTTCTTGGTAGGCAACCCAAGCATTGTGATGATTATTTGTTTGTTTGAGACTTAGAGTAGTAGTAGAGGCTTGTTTCAAATTAAAATACAATGATGTAATTGTAATAATTTTGAGGATTTTCTATGCTTTAAGACTTGGTTTGCGGGTAAAAAGTAGAAGAACTAAAGATCTGGAAAAAATTGAACTTGGATTAGCTCCTACAAGCAGGCCTACGAGTCATAGTCTGCACTATGACTCATAGTCATGCTTCGTAAAAGGAATCAGTGAGCATCTAAAGTTGGCACATGTACTACAAGCCAACCTTACGATTCGTAGGATCCCCTACAAGTCGTAAGAGGGGTTCGTAGTGCTCAGGTATGATTTTTAAATTTTTGCTAAGTATTGGGTCAGGTACGAGACTAGGACTTACGAGCCGTAGGATGACCTACAACTCGTAGTCGGGGTCTCAAAGCCTCGATCTGAGGAACTTTAAAACCTGACCTGGTTTGTTATAAAAGGGGGTCAAAATAATCTCTTACCCCAATTCCCCCATTTTCTAACCCTAAAAGAGATGGAAAAGCATCTCCCATCCCATGGATCCATCTCCGATCCAAAATCCTGATGACCCACATCATTTTCCAGCAAGGATTCTGGCAAAGTCACCATTTCGAGGTCTTCGACATAGTTTTTGATTTCTTGCACTTTGGTTTACTTCTCCAATCAAATGGTAAGATCCTTGGTTCAATATTGAAATCTTTTATGGTAAGATCGTTCACTATATGAGTGTGAGCTTTGTCTAATCATGTTAAATCATTCCACATAATGATTCTTGAACTAGAATTATAATTTAGGGCATGTAGGCTTTGAAGGGTTGAAGTGTAAACTGAATTGTGTTAGAATTCCTGAATGGGTGATGATGAATGTGACATTTATGATTCATGGACTGTATTGTTTGAATATTACCCACTCATTGTTTAACTTGTTGTCGGAGGTTGAAATGTTGGTAGTATAGGTATGATTATCTGTGTTTGAATATATGGGTTGAGATTAAATTGATAAGAATGGCGATTGCACTCCTTTGGAATGTTGTATGATTGCCAAGTGTTCGTTGGGAATGTGTTCTATGCTTGGTATACTTGACTAATTGTAAAATTGATTTCGACTCCTAGGGTTAATGGTTGTTTTGAATTGCTAATGTTAGTTTGAAGTTGAATATGTGTCGTGTAATCTTTCTTTGGTATTATTTGGTTGGATGAGTTGAAATGTCATGTTGAATTTATGCCTTGAGTGAGAAATGAGTAGGCATTGTAGGTAGTTCTGCGCTTAATTACGAGGCACTCTTACGACTCGTAAGTTCCTATACGAGTCATAGTGGTCTCTTATAGCAAGTATCAGTCACCTGCAATTCCTTGACATTCCTCATACAAGACTCACATACGACTCGTAGTACCTGGTACGACTAGTAGTGAGGGTCTCATAGACTTAGCTTAGTTTTGAAAATATTTCTGAAACTAGGTACGAGACCAAGCTACGACTCATTGGCCATCCTATGAGTCGTAACTGTGTCTCGTATCTGTGATTAGAAAACATTGTTAAAGGCACATCAAGTTCTACGAGGCTAGTATATAACTTATAGGTCAACCTATGAGGCTAGTGTATGACTCGTAAGTCAACCTACAAGGCCAATATATGACTCGTAAGTCAACCTACAAGTCGTAACTGCACTAGTACCTGCACATCTGTAGTTGCATCAGTTCTTGTTTTCCCTTTATTTAGTTTTATTCTTTATTGTGAGTTAAGTGAGTAAATTATCTTAATTCTCATATGGATTGTTAGTTGTATTATAGATATCATGCCTCCCAAAGACAAGAGGGCTATTCAAACATTCAGGCGAAGACTAGTGGACAAGTCTTCCGAGACTGAGAGGTCCATGGGTTCAATTGAAGTCCACAGGGTCTGGATTGACCCTTTGGCCAATGTTCCTCAAACCTGAGCCAATACAGCTTGGCAGCCTATGGAAGTTACAAGTTCCTCCCAATCTGAAGAGGAGGTACAAGAAGTAGAGAAAAATGACTCGGCGAGTAGTTCACTACAGATGACTCTGACACATTCCAGCTCTGAGTCAGAGTCCGAGAGCACTTCTTAACCTGAGCAGGAGGAGGCCTAGTCTCAGCCCCCGACCGACCCCAGATTGTGTGTTGCGGGCATGAAAGAGATCTATGACCAGGGGCTAGAAGATAAGGGCATCGCAAGTCGGTCCGGCAATTTCACAAGTAGTCTAGGTTGAGCACAGTATGGTTAGATAGAGTACCTGACTTAGATACTAGATTGGATGAGTGCAGGCTCTGTTGGACTATACAGCAGCTGGGCAAATATAGTTCATGAGTTCTACGCAGCTTATCTATCTACTCTCATCAGGGGCTGCCAAAAAACAAGAAGCCAATCAAGCAGCCGAGGCTACGAGTGGTGATAGTCAAGGGAAGAAAGGTTAACATCTCGGAGGAGACAATCCACCAAGTAAGTTTGGGCCCACCTATAGAGCACTCGAGTTGATCGTTAAGTATGATAGTCAGATCGATAAAATGAGAAGAGTGGTTAGTGGGAAGGATGTTAGGATTAGGATGGAGTTGTTACTGTAAGTCAGATCTGCGATACGAGTGTGGAGCCAACATGGATCACAAACCATGTTGACTCGATTGTGAAGGGACAACAATCATTCTGGGCCAAGTTTTGGGCCTCCATTATCCCCTGGCGTATTAGGCCAGGCCAACTTTCGAGGATAATGTGATCACTCTTGAGAGGGTTATATTATTGGCCAGCATCCTAGCTGGTTATTCTATTGACTGGGCTCAGATTATATCAAAGCAGATCCATGAGGTTGCAGCTCAGATGAATACCTTACTGCCATTTCCAGTTCTTATTCATTGACTATGTAGTGCAGACAGGTGTTCCCATCGACCTCCACTGGGACCCTCACATGAAGTCTACTCGCACTACGGATCCCAGCCTAATAAAGGCTGACGAGAACCCGGTGGCCTTACAATGCCCATCTCCTCCTATCCCAGAGCCTTTCCCCGTAGATCCTCAGGTCCCATCTCCATCTCTGACAACTATAGGGCCTACTCCGGCCACTACCGAGCCCAGACCTGCACCTGAGATCGAGTCAACACCTTCATCCTGCACTCTAGCACCAGCAACTCCTTATTTACAAGTTAACCCTCTTTTTTCGACTATTTCATTTCAGGCTTTATTGTGTAGGTTTACTTTAGCAGAGGGGAGCTTACGAGAATTATCAGCACAGGTTCGACCATTGATTAACGAGTCTGTTCGGGACTCCGAGGAAAGGATGAAGGTATTTGCCCAAGATTTAGTTGATGATAAAGTTCGAGCGGTTCATGCACGGGTTGATGCATTCGAGGCTAAAGTCCAGAAGAGACTCAAGAGTGCTAGGCCTGCCGACAGGAGGGCGATGAAAAAATGCACCTCTTAAAAGAGCCACCCCTTAAAAGGGGTGGCTCTTTTAAGAGGTGCATGATGAGTTGGCCAGGTTCAAGGCCAAATTATTATAGCTGCTGGCAGCCCCTATTTCAGCCCCAAAGGTGACAAGGCTTTTGATTGGCTTGTCGACTGTCCGGACACCTAAGGGAAGAGGCCCCTTAAGCATGTTGATCTAGAGCTGACCCCAAAAAGGGCGATACCTGACGAGGAGAGCTCATACCTAATGAGGTGGTGCAGGAGTCGCTTTTGTTGGTGGCTATTCAGAGAGAGAGACCACAATACACCCCACCTGGAGAGGATACTTCAGCAGAGGAGGAGAGGTAGACCCAGGACCCCGCTGATCAGACCGAGACTGGTGCATGAGCACATAGATGTTTGACTTCTTTTGACCCCAATTTTATCTTGACATTTTGGATACTTTGTTCTCTTTTTAGACAATCTTATTTTTATGTGGTTTTTTATTTTGTTTTAATTATGTTTATGTTAGATGTTATTTTTACTTTTACTTTGGATGTTGATTTTTTGGTCTTTAATGAATGTATGTATATATATCTATGTATAATGTTTTGTTTTCTTTTTATCTTTACTTTGAGGAAAAATTTTCATCTTTTGGTGGGGTGGTGGAAGTTATGGATTAAGGTGAAGTTTGAGTAGCTTCAAGTCCATAACTTCCCCTATTTTTGATCCCAAAGTTTTCTCGCCATGCTTCTTTTTATTGTGGATGTTTAACTTTATGTGGAACTGGCATGTCTTAGGAAGTATAGATAAATTATAAATGCACAGTAAAAATATCTTTTGGCATATATATAGTTCTTAGATTTTCTTTAAATTTTTTTATGCAAAATTGGGTACCTGTCAAATTTTTGAGGTTGTGATTATTGATGCATTCATACATTTTTGGAGTGTATGGCAATGTTTGTTATGATATTGTGAAGGTAAGCTGAGGCTGAAAGCATGACCTGTGAGTCTATACTTGATTATGGATACAAATGCCATGTGTGTGTGAGATTACTTCAATGCATTCATGTATCATTGTATAGACTCAGAACTTACCCTAGTACTCAAAGATTGGTTTGGTGAATTGGTTGATCTGGAAGTGATCTTAGGCCTTTGTTCTGATAGTAAGCCCACTTTTGCCTAA
>JAOTQR010077264.1:0-12305 GCA_025774065.1 Solanum ossicruentum | reverse complement strand
AAGGTCTGCGTACAATCTGCCCTCCCCAGACCCCACTTGTGGGATATTACTGGGTATGTTGTTGTTGTTGTTGTTGTCGTCTTTTTATCAATATGATCACCATATCATGAATTATTTTATATGGTCATGACTAATTGTATCGTTTGAACCTTTAAAGAGAAGCATAAAAGTTTGACAGAAAAAAAAATATCACAAATTACAATTATTCTGATGTCAATAAAATAATATATATACACACACCCCTTAGAATATTGATCAAATCTATATAATTTAAATCTTGAAAAGTAAAAAGTGTTAACAGAAATAACAGTAACTATTTATAAATCTTGTCAACTATCTATACTATTTTTTTCTTTATTCTTAAAATCACTCGTAGTATTTTGTTATTCTTTATGTGCTTCAACATCTTTAAATCATATTCATAACTTTTTTTTTGAAAAAAAAATAGTAATATATTTGTTTATGAAGAGTATTTTATGTACTCTCTATTTTGAGCACAACCCCCCCTCCCCCCCCCCCCAAAAAAAAAAAACAAAAACCCTAAGTTATACGAAAAGACACAACTTCAAAATTTAAACTTTCTAAAAGGTAAAGTTTTGATGAAATTGAACATAAACAAAAATTGAATTTATTTTTTTTGAGAGACTTGCTTAAAATATTTTCGATAAAAAAATATCTTTTTTATAATGAAGCATATAACACATGTAGTAAAATATATACTAAATTGTGTGTTTTAAGAAGAAGAAGAAGAAAAATAGAAAATTTAGAAAATGTGTAGTTTAAAAACTTGAGGGAGCCCCTCTATTTATAGGCAACAATTGTATTATGAACATGCGGTTGTTGTGACTTATAGTCATAATCCTTCCAAAAATTCAAAACCATTTGAAAAGGTAAGAACTCATCGAAAAAGATACAACTCTTTAAAAAAATTACAACATTTTAAAAAAGTTACAACTCTTTGAAAGAACCAAAATCCTTCATTGTCAGAAGGTATCTTCTTTTAATATAATATAATGTAAAATATTAAAAGTATATTAAATGGGATGATTTAAGTTGAAGTATTATAATAATTTAAGTTAGATCATGCCACGATAAAAATATGATAGATGTTTAGTTAAATATTTTTATGACGGAATAACAAATTCAGTATTAAAAGAAAATTTTATATACACGTTGTTTGAGTCGCAAAGTAACAACCTTAATGGATGAACATAATAGAAATTACTATTCTACAAACTTGGATATTCGGTTCCTTAAAAATATGGTGGCTGAAGAAGAAGAAAGGAATGTCTAAAATGGAATCTTTTGTGGCAAAAACTATATGTAATCAACCTTATATCTATAACCAATCCAAATAAAATGTAACTTACATACTGAGAGAGATATGACAGACAATAATTAACGGGAAAATTTGCAGAAATTTTCCAGTAAGAAAATTTTTTTTAACCCTTATTACATAAATCAGTGAATGAAAAAAGGAATTTTGAATTCTTTAATGAGATAATTCTGGTGTTCATAATCAAATAAAGAAGGCAAAAAGGAGGGAAAAAATGAATGGGAAGCGGGGAAAAATAGTTATAATTTAGCATTGTTGTTTAATGCTTGAATCAGGAATATAATTTTAGAGAATAAAGCAAATCAGACTATGAGAGAAATTAGAAGTTGGCATAATTTTGTGATGAATGATTACAAGTTGAGATGATTGTGTGAGGAATGAGTGCTATATTCCATAAAGCAATAAAAAACACAGCAACTATTCGGGGTAGCAGTGACGTTTCAGAAAGAGGCATCCTTCATTAAAGTTGAGGCATTTGGTTTTTCTTTTTAACGTGATGGTTAAGGTTTAATTATGAGGCTATTTTGGTAATTTAACTTTGAAGTTGTCTAAGTTCATACTTTTATTTTAAGTATGAGGGTATTTTGGTAATTTAACTCAACTTTTTAAAGGTCATGCTTTTATATTAATATAGATATAAACGTATGAATCGAGTTTTATATTTGAAAAATTACGATTTATCATTTCAAATTATATCTTTTGCAGAATTACAAATTTGATATCATGATTCTAAATCACATATTCAAATAGTAACTTTGAAACCATGGCATACATTTTTACGAGACATACAATATCTTGGAGTATTTGAATCAGACTTTGATTTTATATTTTGTCTTATATACTATAATTATTCCCATTAATGTTTGGCTATGATATAAAAATTAATTATTTTAGCGAATTTAATTTACTCTCAAACTACTATATACTAAAACAAAATTAATTTTTCTTCCAAATTTATTACTCTATTTTTTAGATCCTAATACTTAGCAGTATTGTGTGATTTTAGGTATCAAAACAATGATGTTTCTCCAAATCAGAATGAGGAAACTTTACAAGCTCATGTTTATCATGACTTTGCACAACCTAGGTACTTTTTTTGAATTTAATGAATTTATTAGTGTTGTTAGTTCGTAACCTTAAATTTTTTTAAAGCTTTTAGAAAAAACCTCGAGTAAGAATATCTTAAAAGTTATAATATTTTATTCTGAAATTGTTACCTTATATAGTATAGAAAGTGATAACAACAACAACAACAACATATCTAGTGGAATTCTACAAGTGGGGTATGGGGAGGGCAAAATGTATGCAGACCTTACCACTGCTTCATAGAAGTAGAGAGCTTGTTTCCTTGGAAACCCTCGTCTCAAAAACCCATAAGCAGAATAACTAGATATGAAATACATGGAAGAAAGGAAAAGTAGATAGAAAGAGTAAATAGAAAGAGCAGTTAGTAACCAAAAACACATGGTTTTATGCAAATACAATAAATTTACATATATAAGGTAAATAATGACAATATAAGATATAAATTCATGATTAAACCTAATAGCCAGACATCAACCTATCCTTACTAACCTATTAACCTATTAGTCTAATTCGTGACCTCCATACCTTCCTATCTATGGTCATGTCCTCGGTAAGATCAAGTTTCATCACATCTTGCCTGATTATGTTCATCCAATACCTCTTCGGTCTACCTCTATCCCTCCGTGTAACTCTTAAATCCAGCATCTTGCACCTTCTAATAGGAGCATCCATGCTTCTCCTCTGCACATGTCCAAACCATCGTAGTTTCACTTCTCTCATCTTGTCTGCCACAGGGGACACCTCTAGTTTCTCCCCAATGGTCTCATTCCTAATCCTATCCCTCCTAGTGTGTCCATACATCCATCCCAACATCCTCATCTCCGCGACCTTCATCTTCTGAACATGTGAGTTTTTGATTGGCTAATACTCCATCCCATATAGCAAGGACGGTCTAACCGCCATCCTGTAAAACTTACCTTTGAGTTTAGGTGCTATCTTCTTATCACACAAAACTCCAGAGGCAAGTCTCCATTTTGTCCATGTTGCCCCAATATGGTGTGTGACATCATCATCGATATCACCATTACTCTAGATGATGGACCCAAGATACTTAAAATTATCTCTCTTGTGAATAGGTTGAGTAGCGAGTCTCACATCAATGTGTCTGCTTCATCCCCCGCAATACTGAATTTACACTCTAAGTACACTATTTTGGTCATACTTAGTTTGAATCCTTTGGACTGCAAAACGTGTATCAAGACCTCCAATCTATCATTAACTTTAGCCCAATTCTCATCAATCAACACTATGTCATATGCATCTAACACCCTGTGAAATTATCGAAACGCCACTAAAATGAAATCATGCACACAATGCGTCTCCCAAAGCTTCGATTGAAAATTCGAGACCGAATTTGCGATCAGCGCGGATAGTCGAGTGAGAAAATGGTCTCGATCCAATTTAAGAGCACCCGAAGCAAAAAATAATGTTTGCTAATTAATTTTGAGATAGTGTCTGTCCACACCCCTGGTGTGACGCGGAAGGGGCGCGGAGACATACTTGAAGATTTTATTAAAATTTCGACGGGAATTGAAATTCCTGAAGAATTGTGAAATGTACTGGTTCACGCCCCTGACGCGTCTTGGACCAGTACATCAGTTTTACAATTTTTCTTTTAAATTTTGGGAAGAGTATTTTGGTCATTCCCAACCAATTTTAAGTCCCAAAACGTATTTTTAAGACTTAATTTGTACAGAAAGGGTTTTCAAACTCATATTTTTCTAAGTCTCAATGAGAGAAACTGAAAGAAGGTGAAACAAACAAAAAGAGGCTTTTGAGTCTAGGGCCCAATTCTTGAAGAAAAGGGTAGAAATTCACCATCCCAGGTAAGTAAAGGCTACTCAGAATATGGAATTTCTCTTCCATGTGCCCTAATACATGTAGTAGATTGATAATTGACAGTTGATGAATCTTGAGTCGTGATTCCTGAAGAATTTCTTGAACATTATCCTTGTTTCTTGAACATTATCTTTAAATTCTATATCTTATCTCAAATTGATGATCATCATACTTTTATTTACTGTTTATATGCATTATTCTATGATTGTATACCTAAACCGCATGATTCCTATTATTTAATACTTTGAGAATGAACTTAGGGGTCATATCTAGAGCCTTATTTGTTTGAATGTTTAGATTGTTGGAGTCTGAGTCCGGAGATGAGGGTGTGGATGATTGAAACTGATTGAATTAGTGTTCTTAGAGACTAATGAGACCAAACCTTAGTTTTTAAGGAATAATCTTAAACTTTGAGGTGATAGATGATGAGATGAGCTAAGCGTTCTTACCCGTAGGGGCTGAGTGATGGAAATCCTTGATGTATTGATAGACTTAAGAGCATGTTGAGTCCTGGGAGGAGTATTAGCACCAAAATAGGTAAGAGTGAGTCCACTCACACTTATTAACTACGTGGACGATGTAGGAAAGGATTGGACTGTGAAAGCGAATGTTTTCTTTGCCCCGCAGAGGGCTTGATAGACTTCTTTTAGGGTCCCCAACAAACTCATATCGTACCCCGGAAAGGTACTGGATGGATGTGGCAATGACATCTCTTCATTGTATCATCACTGGCTCATAGATGGTGGTTGTCGATTATAGAAACTCCCAGATAGGTATCATGATGATAGTACTCTGATGTTGATGTGATAGTGTGATGTCTTGACGGATAGGGATGAGATAGAGCCCGTTTCCTATTCTGAGTTGAGGATGAGTGACTGATAAGCTATTGTTATTATATAATATTTACTTTAGCCCATTTTACATACAGTACATTCTACGTACAAATGCTCTTTTGGCACTGCATCATTTTATGATGCAGATTCTGTAGATAGAGGACTTCAGCAGCCTAATCGTTGAGGTTCACAGATTCTAAACAGAGACTTGGTGAGTCCTACCTTGCTTTCGTAGGACATATTTATCATTCATTTATCTTGAGTTATTTTCTTTGATTGCGGTAGCCATGACCTATCATGGTACCATCTTATACAGTAGTTATAGAGGCTTCATAGACATAGATTTAGGATGGTTGATGTTGGGGTTCTTCCCCCCTTTTTTTCTTTCTTTAAACTGAGATTATTCTTTCGTTCAGATTTCATTTATGATAGACTGAGTTGATAGTTGTAGCCCATTGATAAATTGCTATTTCTTGGTTATCTTTCACTATTGAATTGATTGAACGAATATGATGAGACTAGGTGGTCCGCTTGGGGGCTAGTAATAGTCACCGAGTGCCAGTTATGCCTATGGTATCCTCCCAGGGTGTGACACTGCAAATAGCATACACCATGGAACCTCCTCTTGAATAGACCGTTTCAGCTCGTCCATCACCAAGGCAAACAGAAAAGGGCTCAATACAAATCCTTGATCAAGTCCCATCTCAATAGGAAAATAGTCTGAGTCTCCTCCTTTAGTTCTCACTCGAATTTTGACTTCGTCGTAGATGTCCTTTATCACCATAATATATGGCATCGGGACACCTTTCACCTTTAGGCACCCACATAGGGCATCCCTCGGAACTTTGTCATGGGCCTTCTCAAAATCAATGAACACCATATGAAAGTCCTGCTTTCTTTCCCTATATTTCTCCACTAATCTCCAAACAAGATGAATTGCTTCAGCAGTTGGTCGTCCCGCCATGAATCTAAACTGATTCTTCGAGATATAAAATTAATATCACAATTATAA
This sequence comes from Solanum ossicruentum, assembly GCA_025774065.1. Classification (NCBI taxonomy): domain Eukaryota; kingdom Viridiplantae; phylum Streptophyta; class Magnoliopsida; order Solanales; family Solanaceae; genus Solanum; species Solanum ossicruentum. The sequence goes on along the minus strand of JAOTQR010077264.1, from coordinate 6,199 downwards.
TATAATTAATTCAAAATGACCAATTTCAAATGTTTAAAATTCAAACAAACATAGATAAAATGCTTTTGTATTTTATTTTAAAATTATTATCTTTTACTTCATAAATAAAAATAGCCCTATTTAGTTTGGAAGAAGCTTTAATCACAATGTAGAATCAACAATAATTTATATAATGTTTTGTTGAAATTGAGAAAAATTTTTGTATCAAATTCAATATTAAGTTATGCAATATTTAATTGTTAATTATTTTTAGGATAAATAGTTGTAACACCTAGTAAAATTATCAAAATATCCCTAGATGAAATACATGCACATAGTGCGTCTTCCCAAACTCTGATGGCAAATCCGAGACCAGAAATGCGATCAACATAAAAAATTGAGTGGAAAAATGGTCTTGGTTGATTTTAGAGCAATCGGATCAAAAGATAATTTTTTATGCGAAACACAATTCCAGAATAAATGTGAGATAGGCCCACGATACGGACTTGCCACAGACTTAGACTTAGAATATGGTCCCAATATTTTCTACGTGATTAGAAAACTTGATCGGAAAATTTTCTGCGAGAAATCCCAAAATTCACCCTAGTCTGCGACGTGGATTAGGTGTCATGAGGCGAAGTTCTTTCCAGGTTTTTGGTGACGGGCATTCTAGACTTTTTTCAACCCCTCCTGAACTTAAAACATGATCAAAATAGGTTCTTTTGTGTGTAAAAAGGGCTTTAAACCCATTCTTAAGTCTTTTCTAAGTTTTGACAAAGACTAGGGCTAAAGAGATGAGAAGATGAGTAAGAAGTCAAGGAGATCAAGGAGGGTTCTTAAGAGATTAATTTGTCAAATCTTCATACCAGGTATATAAGGCTAATCTAGAACATAGAATTGTCCTTCCATGTGCCCCATTGATGATAATATAAAGATTGTGAGTATCTTGAGTCTCCATGCATGTTTCTTGAATATTTATATTTTATATGTATTTTCACATGTTGATGATCATCACAAACTTGATTTACTGAATGAATGATTCACATGAGTTATTTCATAAGCCCTACATGTCACTTTATAAAAGAATGCATGAATTAACCTAGGATTGAGTCTAGATTCTTGACTTGATAATGGTGATTGTGATTGTGATGTGATCATGATGATGAGTTGATAGAACTTAATGGTCGCATGAGCATTCACAATTGAATCCTAGAGATCAGTCAAATTGACTTTCTCTTAATGATTGATTTGAGTCAAATTGATTCCTCACATAGATAGACAGGTAGAGCATACAATTCATAGTTTTGAGGATATGTTGAGGGAATGCATTATAGACTTCAAAGGTAATTGGAACAACACTTTTTCTCTTTTTGAGTTTTTTGCAGTAATAATTTTCATGCTAGCATATAGATGACTCCATATGAGGCTCGATGAAAGGAGACGTAGGTTGTTTATTAGTTAGTGTGAAGTTAGCAAAGTTGGGTTAATAGGTCCTGACTTACTTATCGGATTACGGAGAAAGTAAAGGTCATTCAATACAGGTTGAGAACTGCTCAAAGCCATGACAAGTCATATACAGATGTCAAGAGAAAATACTTGGAGTTTAAAGTGAATGATTAGGTGTATTTATAGGTTTCTTCTATGAAAGATATTATGAGATTCTAAAAGAAGGACAAACTTAGTCCTCTAATATATTTTTCCTTATCAGATTATAAGTAGGATTAGTGATGTTGAATATGAGTTGAAGTTACTATTAGAGTTAGTTATTATCCATCTGGAATTTCATATCTGCATGCTTAAGAATTGCCCGAGAGATCTTTGCTTAATTGTTCCTGTTGAGATTGTTGGGGTTAAGAGCTTATCCTAGGAGGAGATTACAGTCCAAATCTTTGATCATTAAGTCCATAAATTAAGGATTACGGAGATAGCTTCATTGAAGTGTTGCAGAAAAAGTTACCTAGGAAGCTGAAAAAGATATGAAGACCGAGTACTCGCACTTATTTGTTCCCTCGAATGATGATCATGCAGATAATTTCTACTCTTATCATTAAATTGATATTTATGTTAATCCGACTAAATTTATGTTTTGAGTTCTTATATAACATTTGTACTTTTAATAAGACCATAATATCAATATCATTCGAGGATGAATAATCCCAAGGGATTGATACTAAAACATCTCCCTGAGTGGTGAAGTCAGAAATCAAGTTTAAAAGAATGTTAAAAATTCAACTTTCAAGCACTATATACCCTTTATGAGGCCCCACATGGGTCATATGAAGTTTTAATAGTCATGTAGGGACTCATAGGGCAACCTTGGCAAAGAGATGGTGGTCCATGATAGGACCATGACCCATAGTGGACACCACGAGTCGTGGTGGCCCTCGTTGGAGCTCGACTACTTAAGCCATGAAAACTTCCATGAACCATGGGGACCTTTATGGCCCGTGGTCCTATCAGTGGTGAATCCCCTTAGTTTTTTCATACCTTTGCTAGCCTTTCCTCCCATGAACTTCTATACGGGTTGTATTGGCCTATATGGTCCATACAGGGTCCCATATAGAGGTGTTTGTCAGTTTTTAATGTAGGAGCATTTTAGTCTTTTCCCACCATTTCTAGATTAAAATATGTCATTTTGAAATAAAAATTTGCCTTATATCAATGCTTAACATCAATTCCACTCAAAAGGTATGCAAACTTTTTAAGAAAGGATATTAAGGAAAAGAAGAGATGCTAGGGTTTGAGAAAGATCTTCCAAATTCTTCAAGAGATTTTCATGCTATAGGTGTGTGAGCTTTTCCATTGTTTTAGTCCCTAAATACTCGCTTATTTCACTCAGTAGAAATCTTGGGTTTAGTTTAATGCCCTCTTGAAGTTTTCAGGCACGAATTCTTAAATCTTATGTATATTATGCCTTATATTGAAGCATTATTGTTTTGTTGACTACTACATTGAGGAGTTGGTTAGAAAGGCTATGAATTTAGTTTTACATTTATACGAACTTCCATGAAATCATAAAGTTACCTAGTTCCTTGCTTTCAGATTGAACTAGAAGCTTATTTTAAATTATATCTTGAAGATGAACTGAGTAAGAAGAAGAGAAATTATTTTTCTGGTGTAGAAATGAGTTGATCTACCACCTATTTTAAGATTTAGCTAAGAAGAACTACTTATATTTTTGCATGTATGAGGTTGAGATTGAAGTATTTAATGGCATATAATAAGATGAGAAATACTAAAGTGAACTGAATTTCAAAGAAACTAAGTGAGAAGACTGAGTAAATTCACATAATTGAGCATGATCCTAATAAATAATGTTTTTGAAAGTAGTATTGAGCATTGATATGGATAAGAGTGATAACAACTCGAACTAATAAAGTACATAATCAACATAGGATAGGATCGTACCAACTTTGTGTGACTTTTCACTTGACTCTAAAAAGGACTATAGGATGGATCCATAAGCTAAGTTCGCCTTTACCCTACTAAGGTATTGGATGGCTCTGACAATATGGGGAAAATGTTATATCATCATGAAGCTCATAATAGTGGTTGTCGATTACAGATACTCCCAAGTTTTAAGTATTGTCTTTATTTTTATACTCTGTGATGCATTCTTTATGAGTGTTAAAGATTATATTTTTCTTACATAGTATGTTTTTATTACTAAGCTAGACAAGAATTAAGTTCTAAAGTTAAGTATTTTTGTCATAAATTCTTTTTGACCATTTTAGATGCTCGTACATTCCACATATAAGTGTTATTTTCACTTGCATCCTTTCATGATGCAAGCACAGGCGATAGAGATCTCTAACAGATGACTTTAATTCATTTGTTTTCTTTAGTTTGGGATATTTATGGCCTGTCACTATACCTATTACAGAAATAGTACTCTAGAGGCTTTATAGACTAGATTGGTATCATTCACTTCGTGGCTTGGAGTTAAGATTCTACACTATTACATGTTTGGCATTGATTTCCCTTAAAGATTGAGTTCCAGTATTATTAATACATTCTAGCTTATTATGATATTTGAGTCTTCAGTTGAGTAAGTAGGCAGACCATGTGATTTCCTTCAGAAAAGAAATGATTTCAGAGTGCCAACCATGTTCAGGGTGTAAGCTCGAAGTATAAAATAGTTGAAGCTACAACTATCTCAAATATGCTCCAAACGAGAGGAGACTTATTCAACGTATAACAACTATTGACAAGAACTAAATTAAGATAGCTAATACTCATGTATATAAACTTAAAACACATACCTATGGCATTAATGGTTTCTCCTAAAGTGACTTCAATTGCCCATTTTCAATTAAAATTATCCATTTAAAATAACATTTCAATTAAACCTCACTCAAAACCCATAAAACTAAAATTCAAGTCAGATTACATCAAAAAGCCTCATAGAAGCTCTGCAGCCAAATTAGTGACCAAATCCACCATCACTAATCCATAAAAATTCACCAAACAGACCAACCAAAATTAACAAAGAGAGATCGACAGTCCCCACTCGTCTGCTTCACACCACAAAGTATGTCTCTTGTAACCATATCTCAGTTGAATAGGTATCGAAAATAGGTATATTTGTTTGGTTAAGTTATTTAAATGGGAGGATTTAGGTCATTAGAATGGTGGGTTAGAAATTGAGCAATTTCACCCGATATTTATCAAATTAAGGATACGACTAATAAGTTTGTAGACCACGAGGGTATCAATGATAGCATAATACAATAAAGGGTAAAACCAGGGGCGAATTTAGTCCTATTTTTTGTGTCACGAGAATTCATAGTCATCTGACTAAATTTTATATATTACTTGTATAATTCTTAAAGAATATATCACATACTAGCTAAAAGAACTTATGCTCAAAATAACAAGTTGATTCACTTGTTCATGGACTCTTTGTTAGCATAAAGGTATCATATTGTCCTTTTTTTAAAAAATAAAGTAATGGTGCACTCATTCCCAACCAATAACATCATTTTGTCCCTTTCTTAAAAATAAAGTAATGATGCATTCATATTCTTGAATTTCTAAATTCGCTTTTGGATAAAATTGACTATTAAATGAAAATAAGGGGTAACTTTTATCCTTTTCCCTATATATTAACATGGTAGGGATCAAGACAAATCCCACGCTCACAATCTAATGATTATGATGGCTTTATTTTAAAAATAAAATAAAACAAAATCATGGAACACTAGGCTCACCAATTAAAAGTCGTTTCATGACTTTAGGGAGTCTACAATGGCAAATGTCGATATGGGTAACTCAACTACACTGCCGGAGTTATAGATACAAAATTCTTTTTCATTTAAATTAATTTCTGGAATTTTTTTAGCCTTTAATAATGTTCTATGCATTTCCGTCACAATGCAAAAGCTCAATTGGTCTATTTACATTTAGTTAGTATAAATAGTTATTGACGTTAAAACTTATATATAGTCAATTATTTTTATTTCTTTCTTAATAAAATTTTTATTTTGCTCCTTACTTTAAAGTTTTTGTTCTTTTTCATTAGTTTCTTATCTTTTCACTTTTATTTTTTTGAAAATAATTTTTAAAAAAAATTGAAAAAAGTGAATTTTAGTTTGTTTTATGTTTAACTTGATTTTCTTCACTTATTTTGATATTCGTACAAATGAACTTATTTTAAATATATACAATATATTTGGAATTAAATTTGAAATCAAAAACGGGAAAGGAAAAGAAAATAAAAAGAATAAAAAAAATCTGTAGAAAAAAGAGAGAGAAAAAAGGTTTAAAAAAATGAAAAAAGGGTTTAAATATGAGATAATTTTTTTTTAAAAAAAAATACGTGTTTTGAGTTAATTACAAGATAAAGAAAATATGAAGATTTATATATATAAGAGATTTAAAAGTTTTTCAAAATTTAAAAATATTTACACACATGATCGCATGTGTTACATAACATAGCCAACTCTACTTAGTTGAAAGCACGACATCAACATAAAAGGCGCACGAAAATACAAAAAAATTGAGCTCGAAAGGATAATATATAAGACTTGAGCTGAGTTAAAGTATAGCGCGGGAATTTTGATTATAATTTAGAGGGTACTTATATAATTTTCCCAAATATATTTGTATTTTAATAAATCACTCCCAAGAATGATAAAGGTTGCAAGTTTTTGTTCTAATATGGGGAGCCTATGGGTTGCAGGGGAACAAACTAATCAGACAAATCAACAAAGTATATAAC
>JAOTQR010077262.1:0-12308 GCA_025774065.1 Solanum ossicruentum | reverse complement strand
CAAACAACAAAAACAAAAATAAAAGTAAAGTACAAGAGATTCTAGAAATTAATACTAGAACTGACTAATAGTGAATTCAAGTCAAAACCTAGTTGTATTCCCTAGCAACGCGCCATAATTTTTGACTTGATGTTCGCGCTCCAACATGAAAGTGGTCACTGTCAGTAATTAACCTAACCGAAGGTTAGGGTCGAATCCACAGAGAATACAGGGCTTAACTACGAGAATCCACTACTAATCATTTCAAGCATAAATTACTAAAATCTCTAAATTGGGCGGGGGGTTATAATTCAAAAACAAAATAGAATAAACACTAAACTAAGATGCAAGTAAACACTCAATATTGGGGAAAAATTGGGAATTGTGTTCACCATGTTTTGTTGACTCGATTTTCCTAGAAAATATAATTACAATTGGAAATTCACATGCAAGATAGTAACTTAGGTTCTTCCTGTCCTCTTATGAAGGTAAAGGTCGAATTTCACAATGGCGCTTAGTTGGCCATCATGGTGTACCAACTAACTGTTACCAATTGTCCTACTCAACCTCCCCGTGGTCAGGTTTGGTTGATTGGATGAGCACACATCAATCAAATCCTATCATCTACTTCCTTTTTCCTATTCGTCACAACCTTGGTTGGGCTAGTGATAGTTAGCGGGGTTTGGTGTTAGCCACTACCAAACTATATTCATAATTAAGGGAAATAGACAATACATGCAAACCCCAATCGTAAAAATGCAAGAAACCTAAGGTATTTCAAGTCAACTACCCATGATTCCAACAACCCCAAGTTGTGGGTGCTTAGCTACTCATGGCTAAGGCAAAACAAGCAAACATGCTGATACAAGACATAAATGAGAGCTTTACCAAAAGCACTGAAGAATGTAGGCACCACAAGTTGCAAACCCAAAAGCTTGATTGATCAAAAATGAATACAAAGCAAGATTTGCAATCTCTAAAATGGGTTTTCCAAGAGAAAATGATAAACTAATCTAAAAAACTAAGAAATTCTTCAAAAGATGCTGAAAATGTCTCCCAATTGAAATCTCCTTTTAAAACGCTAACTTAAACTATATAGTATTTACAAAATTACCCTAGAATTTACACAAAAAAGATAGTTGATAGTTGATAAGTCTTGTAGGTACGACTCGTAGGATGACCTACGAATCATAGTCAGGGTCTCATATCAAGTTCTTGGCATCTTAGACTAAATAGGTATGACCTAAAGGTACGTGTCGTTGCTTGAGCTATGACTTGTACCCTCTTCTCATAGTCTTGTCCTTTAGTTTTTGCTCTAGCATTTTGACTCTTTGATTTTGGCTATGAGTCCACCTATACAAGTCGTAGTGAGACTTATGACTCGTAGGATGGCCTCATAGGGATGACCTCTACTCAGCAAATTTCTAAATTTTTGGTCTTTGTTTCTTGCTACAACACACCATATGACTCGTAGCTTGGGCAATGACTTATAGGTGTGCTCATCTGTCCTAAGCTTTAGCAAAATCTATAACTTTTCTTCAAAATCATACCAATCTAACTTTTCTGCAAGAACAATACAAAAATACATAAAAACCATAAAAGGGCACATTAAGGACTTACAAAATCTCCTGTTTTAGACATCAAATGTGTTGTATTTTGATAGCACATCACAAGTTTACGGATATTTCTGACATTCATGTTGAGATTTTTGAAAATGACGTTTAAATGCATTTGTTGCATTCATGTTGGGCTGAAATCATCATGGTTGCTTTTCTTTTGTATATTTCTTTGAAATTCGAGCAAGAATGTTCCCAAGGGGGAGATATTGAAACGGCCCAAAAATGTGCTTGGATATCACCATAATTGTAATTTCCATATATCCTAAAATTTGTGTATGATATCGAAAATTCGACCTCATATTCTTGATCAGGGGGAAAATTGAGTGTGGAATGGTCATAACTCGAATTTTAGAGGACCTATAGCGAAAAATGATTTTTGCCAAATTTTCAATTCCAGTGGTTGTCCGCGATGCCTCGGTGACACGGACCCATCACGGAGGTATGTTTACACTTCCTCAATTTCCCTGTTTCAGCCGAAGGCATTGGTATCGTGGATCCATTCCCAATTTTGCATAAAAACACCTATAATCATCCATTTTTTAACTCTATATCACTCAAGACACTCTTGAAACCCTCTCCAAGACTTAACCAGATATTTCATCCAAAATAAAGTGTCCCAAGCTTAATTCCAAATGTCAAGAACTTCATTAAATCTTTAAATCTCCTTTAAATCTATATCAAGGAGTCCCCATATTAAAGATATGTGGGTTTCATTCATTGGGTCCATTCAACTATGGAGTCTAACCTTCCTATTTTATGAAAATTGCATATTATCAAGCTGCATTATCTATGGGCATCTTTTATTATGAATTATAAGTATGAAATAAGTTGGGGTTTTATGAAATGCTGATTAAATATGCATGTTTATCTATCTCAATCTTACAATATGTGTCACAACCCAATCCTAGGGCCTAGATGAGACATGGCGAATGGGAACCCAAGGGACCCTAAACAAGCCTCCTAGCATTTGATTTACACATCCTTAGTCACAGAAGAAACTAAATAATAACAAGAGAGTAAAAACAAGGATAAAGGGACTAAGGAAAGTTTTAAATAACCATAAAGAAACAAGACTCAATAACAAAGCATAATTACATCACTTGTCCAACAACACCTCTAAACATAGGCTTGAGCGGGGACCAAGACACTTTCCAGGCTCACCCTCATAATATCAAGAATTCAACATAAGAAAATAAGATGCGTAAGAGTAGTATAGCTAGTAACCTGAACTTGAGGACTCACCAAAGCTTATCTTCAAGATATCAAAAACTAACCACGTGGAGGATGATCGTGAGGAGCTTCGATTTCTTCATGGTAACATCATGTAGGCATAGAGTATGCGTTAGTACATTTTAATGTGAAGAGTATGTAGGATGCAATGCAACAAGAGATAGGAAATGTAGTAAAAAATGCATAATCATAAGCAAGGGTTAGTATAGTAACAACATGGCATGCATCATCAATGCTTGAAGTAAAATATGTTTATATAGAACATGTTACAATAGGAAGAGACCATCATCATAGAACAAGAAAACTAGTACTTGGAATTCAAGGCATACCACCCCCTTGTAAGGCGATTGAGGTATCTACCTTTCAATTGGTAGCACGGGCATACCAACCCCGATAAGGTGATTGAGGTATCTACCCCTCAATTGGTAGTAAGGGCATACCACCCCTGACAAGACAATTGAGGTATCTACCCCTCAATTGGCAGTACAGGCTTACCACCCCCTGACAAGGCGATTGAGGTATCTACCCCTCAACATATTAGTATGGTCTTACCACTCCCCGACAAGGTGATTGAGGGATATCACCACCTCTACAATTTTTGGTCAACTTGCAACATCATGGATACTTTTAATAAAATCATCACATACAAACATTTCATTCATCGTCATCAAGTCACTTGACTCATACGCCATACAATAGATTATCAATAACTCAAGAATTCATAACCAAACATTTTCTCAAACAGTTGGTGGGTGTGTAATTCTAGTTCAAAATTATGCAATTCAAGGGAGAAATCATGTGATAAAACTTAATATAAGTCAACCCACCAACAATTGGTAATACCCTCATGCAAGATACATTGAAGTCCCTCAACAAATCTGATAATAGATCATAGATTCATAGCTCAAAACATGCTTAAATAGTCAACATTTTATGAAACACCAACATAGTTCATAATCAAATCCATAATAAAAATACCTATAGATATATCGTCTTGGAAACATTCAATTCACATAAAAAGGAAGGTTGGGCACCATGGTGAAAGGAACCAATGATTGAAACAACATATCTCAAATTTGGGGATTTCCTTCATGAATATTTGAATGAGAACTTGAAGTTTGAATGAATTTCTTGAGATCCAAAATGAGTTTGGGACACTTGATTTTGGATGAATATCTGGTTAAGTGTTAAAGAGGGTTTTGGGGAAGACCGTGAATACTATGGGGTTGAAAATGACTAAGCGTAGCTATTTTTACATATAAGAAGGCTTAGGCCCAAGACCCCAAGGCCTTGGACCTAAATAAGAAATAACTGACCGCAAATACACTGGTCTGCGATGCACGGACCCTCACTGGAAGTTCCAAGTTGGTGAAAATCATTTTTCACTATGTGTCTTCTAAAATCGGGGCTATACCTATTACCCACTAAATTTGACCCCCGATCAAAAATATGAAGTCATATTTTCAATGTCATGCATAGATTTTATGATATGAGGAGATTATGAATATGGCCATTTTTGACGAACATTTTCGGGCACTTTTTGGGGCGTTTCACAATGAGTAGGTTTTTACTATTGGGACTATGTATATTTTAAGCTATGAAACTCTGGTCTATTATAAGATTCGATGACGGATTTCAAGGTATCTTACATGAGGGTTTTATAATATGTTGGTGGGCTAATTTGCATTAAGTTTTCTCAAATGATTTCAATCTTGAATTGCATGATTTTGAACAAGCATTGCACATCCAATAAGTGTTTGATAAAATGTGAATTTATGAATCCTCAATTTATTTACATGTTTTACAAGTCAAGTGACTTCATGATGAATGCATGTTATTAAGTATGTTATGAATTCATGAAATTAATTATGATTATGCAAGTATGAAGTTGACTCTTGTATTCAAGATTTACCTCGTGTGAGTCATTCATGTTAAAGTATGGGTTCATGTATGATTATGATCTCTTCTCATGTTTCAAGTTATGCTCACTATTAGAGGTCAAGAATGTTTAAGAGATACTCATGTTATGATTCTGTGTTCATTACAAGATACTAAAGATATGATTATTTCAAGTATTCCATAGGATTAGACTTAGCACCGATGGACTGGATGTTCGCGTGGACTATCTTCAACGGTCCATACTTGTTTTCTCAAACTATATGGTAACATAGGATTATATTATACCCTTTCTATACTAGTATATCCATTTAGTGCACTTCTTAATGAAATCTTTTCTGAAACGGGTCTTGTTCTTGTAAGATGATGTATTGTTTACTTTGGCAAGTAGACAACGTCTTTATCAATTAGGGGTAATCATCGGGATTCAAAGTTGTAGATCACTTTGTCTTATTCTTTGTCGTTTGAGGTCTCTTCCCACATATGTATCATGATCTATGCAAGTTGATTGATTTATAAGCATTTTTACTTCAAGCATTGGTCATACATTCCATATTGATATTATGTTTATCTATTTCCTATTACTATGCATTTTTACTATATTGAATTATGTCTTGTTGCATTGCATCCTACATACTTGGTGCATTCATATATAGTAACACATACTTCATGCCTACATGATATCACCATGCAGGAACCGAAGCTCCTCTTGATCATTCTACACGTGGCTAGTGAGATACTTCAAAGACAAGCTTAGTGAGTCCTCAAGTTCGGGGAAACTATTTTCTTTCTCTTTTCCTTTATTTATATATCTTGTTGTTGTTTTGCTTCCGCGACCAAGTATGTGTGATTAATATGCTAAGAGGCTTATTTGGAGTTCCTTCAAATTCCCCATTCATCATCTCACATCTAGTCCCTAGGCTTGGTCGTGACAATGTGGATCCACAAGCCTAGCAAACAAGGGCTCCGATGTTGGACATTGTTATGGGATAATAAGATTCATCTCTAACAGGTCATGCCTCAACTAAGGGGATGAGCCTCAATATCGAGGTTCTCTTGGAGTTATGTCATCCTATAGAATCTTTATAACAAATACTTAGTCAATTTATGACCCTTAGAATCATAAGTAGCATAATCATAGGAGTAGCTTGATCTTAAGAAACTAGCAAGTGAGAATTGTCCTTTCATCTTGGGAACCTTCTTAAACATCTTTTAGGAAAATTGTCAACATACTTATATCTTTGAAAAATCATAACTTAAAAACGTAACTTTAATGTCCTATTCATTATCATAAATCATGAAAAACTTCACTTGAATGTTAGTGAGCTAACTCTCAAGTTAAAGCATCATAAATCATGAAAATATGCTTGTTTAAGACATGTAAAATAGGTCACACTTCATCATCAATAATACTTGTCATTGGAGTCATCATCAATATCTTAATTTATGTTAACACTTAGTAAAACATCATAAGGTTTTATTGAGACCATTTAGTAACATAAAATATCATAAATTCATCATTAGCTTGCATATTAACTTGAAGAAACTCAAAGAAAATGTAAAAGACATTGTGAAGGACTTTGTAGGTGAAATGAGACCTATAAATCAAACTCACCCTCAATCGACTTGCAAGTAGAAGAATCTTGAATCCTATGGAAAGAACTTGAAAAACCTAGCCTTGCCTTGACCTTCTAGAAAGAGTATTTTTCTTTAGAAATTTTAGGAATTGGAGAATGAAAAAATTGAATAAAGGTCCTAGGGCTTTAAGGTCTAATTTAGGGCCCTTAGAATCCCAAAAATGACATAGTATATGATTAGGATTTTCTGAAATTACAAAATTTCCATTAACTAAAACTATCATATGGGATCTACGAAAAGCTCTATTATGAGAAGTGGTTTAAACAACAAACCGTAGTCCTATCCATCCTATTCTGCTTTTCCTATCTTTAGAAACTATTTTCTCAACCAAAACAACAAAACCCTTTTCTTTGGGTCATCCATTAACTTATAGATCGTGGTTGGACTCCTAGAGTCCTTCAACACTTGGTCAATTTTCTCACATTACTAAACCTCATCTCCAAAGAGTTTATATGGGTCATAAAATTGTCTAAGGACTGTGTTATTAATTTTAGTCACTTTGAAAAGACTCCAAATTTCCTTTATGTTCTGATGCTCTCAATTTTGACCTTTCCTATAGATCGTCAAACATTTCAAGAGTCGTCATTGGTTATGTGGATTACCCCACACTTAGAAACTTTTTCCCTTTCCTAAAGTTAATGTTTAAGAGGAAGACCTACAAGCCGTCATCCCATCTACGGGCCGTAAATAGGATTTGTTAGTCCAACTTTTATGCACTTCTACGTTCCTAAATTAGGGGTTGTTACAATATCTCCCCCTTGGGAACATTCATCTCCAAATCAATATTGATGCAAAAATACAAGTTAATCATTATTTCATGAAATTTTAAAAACCCTCATTCAAGACACATCTCGAAATAGTCCATAAACATAAAAAATTGGTGTGTGCATCATGCTAAACTAATATCCAAAGAATTAGAGGTTTTAGGAAAGAATACCGTAATACCTTAGGCTTGAGTAGAGTTGAATAGATGTGACTAAAGCTTCATCATATTCTCTTCTGCTTTCCATATGGCCCCCTCAACTTGGTAATTTCTCCAAAGAACTTTAACAGATGCAACTTCCTTATTCCGTGCCCTTTTTACTTGTTGGTCTAGAATCTCAACCAATACCTTATAACTCAAGTTCTATTCAATGGTCACATCTTCCAAAGGGACCATACAGTTTGGGTTACCTATGAATTTTCTCAACATTGACATATGGAAAACCAGATGGATCAAATACATCTCATTAGGTAGGTCCAACTCATACGTCACTTTTCCGACTCTTCTCGCCACTTTGTAAGCCCCTATGTACCTAGTGCTTATTTTAATCTTTATTTAACTTTATCACACCTTTCATAGGACACATTTATAAAAGACCCAATGTAACAACCCACATTGTACAATACTAGTACAACGCAAATGAAACATGATATAGTTTGATCAACTTAGCGTTAATTCTTAAAAGTGCTTGAATCTCGTATTAATGAGCAATATGTGCGTCTAACGCTTAAAAAGGTCGAGTGTATACATGTTTGGTGTCAAATTGAGGAGATCGCAGCCTTAAAGGAAGTAAGAGAATTGAGGTGCTTGTAGGACTTAAGAAGCTAGCAGGTGAGTCACCTACTTGCTTAAGCTTAAATTTCTTGTTAAACGGAGACGAGGCGCGACGTTGAATGTGTCCAAGTTTGGTAAAGAATGAAGTCCTTTTTAAGGGTGTAACTTTAGCCCGTGTTTTACTAACATACTTGGACAATGCCGTTAGCCCAAGAAGAATATAAAAGGGGCCAAAATCTATTACAATTTCTTTAGTAAGTTAGGCCCAACTAATTAAGATGAAGAAAGCTGAAAAATGGGTAGCAAAGGCCAATCAATTTGGAGATGCAAAAGGCCCAATTGAGAGGGGCAAGGAGCTACATCACTAGCTTGGTATTGAAAGGATAAAGTATCCTTAGTAATTCCAGCAAAGACCCCTTTATAAAGGGCTCAAAACAGCTCCCACAAGTCATTTTCAACTTGACCAAAACAAAAATCAGATTGCTCTCCAAGTTTTCTCTCAACTTTTCTTGACTTTGTAATGCAACCAAAAGAGGATTTAGGGTTCTTAAGGAGGATCTAAACCTTCAAGTCAAAGCTAAGTAATTATTGTTATGTATTTATTATAGTTTCTTCATGAAAAACATGAAGTATATGCTAGTATGTTTGTGCTGGAAAATTTGGACAGCATGTGTTTAGAAAGTTGCTGCACACTTGCCTTTTGTTTTAGTTACTTCTCTCTATGGTTTGTGGGTTGTATTATGAAGAGACATTGATGTTCCTAATATGGTTTGAGTTATAAATATTACCGTAAGGTTGCTTCCCTGATTTTGGTTACATTTAACGAACGAGTTTTGTTGTGCTATATTAAGTGTGATGTCGCTTGGAAATTGTGAGTTGTTGGATAGAAGACTATATTAGCTCCCGTCCTTCATGACTTCTTGGTTGCTATTCTAAGACTGTTTTAGGACTGTTTATATGTATAAATGTTGTTGGAACAGTTTGGTTAAAGTTGGAACAGGTTTGGAATTGTCGACATCAAATAGGGAAAAGGGGCGTAACATTATGTTGTCCATTTGTAGGTTGTGTAGAATTGTTATGTTTTGTGCTTTGTGGGCTGTTGTAAGACTGTTACGACACTAAAATAGGCTTCACTTGATATGTACATATGAATGTGTATTAGAAAATACGACTAGATGCAGAAAGGTTGAAAGACTATGCTTGGGTTTATAAATACCCTCTTGCTGCCCATATATTATTTTCTTATGTGATTGGGCTGCCAAGGTGTATCTATTGGCTATTAATACTAGTTTTATCACCTACTATATTGTAGATAAATATTTGGAGGAAGGGAAGGTTATCTCGAGGTAGTGACAAGGTCATACAACGAGTTATGTAAGGCTACTTGATTTCATATTTTTGTCATGAAACATAGATACTTCCTTGGTTCATAAAGGCACTTACCAACTCCGACACAACTATTAACTTTGTCTACATTCTGTTATATGTTCATATGAACCCATACATTGTCACCTTCAAATCAGCACACACACGTGGATACCAAGTTACATGGGTTCTTGTTGCTAAATAAAGTTCACGAGTTGTTTCATCTCATACGCATGTCATTATTTATGTAACGTAGTCCTTTAATTGTCTTATTGTCTTGTATGATTATCTACATGTCACATGTTACATCTACAGTTCTACAGCTCCAATATTATAACCACCAAAAGAATTATTTCAAAGATAATTGAAAAACAAAGTATATTATTTATTGATGGGTGGTAGCCTGAGGGGCGTAAGAATCACCTAGCTTAGCCCGAGGGGTTAAGGAATAACCTAGATAGGGAAGATCTCGATATATTGTTTGTTAATGGGTGGTAGCCCGAGGGATTGTAGAATCACCTAGCCAGGCACAATCCTATCACGGGTGGTAGCCCGATAGGTTAAGGAAGAGCCTAGCCAAGGACGATCCCAATACAGTTTCACCACTGATTAGCTGGTCATTTGTATTACATGTTGTGCATAGATTATATAGTAAAGGTAAACTTATATAAAGAACATGAAGTATATGATCTCAGAAGTGTACGAAAGGTGATCTCTTACTCTACACCAGTGCATAGTTTCATTTGAGTTGTTAATTCATATACAATATTTCCTGCCTTACATATTCAGTACATTATCTCATACTGACGTCCCTTACGATAGACCTGCATTTTATGCTATAGGTATAGGTGCTAGTAGATATCCCCAGTAGAAGTATAGGATATCCAGTTGTTGTTACCAAGCTCTAGGTTGCTTCGGAGTTTGTGCATCTAGATCTTATATTTTGTATTGTACAGTTAGTCGAGGTAGGGTATGTCCCGACCATTATCAGATACTTTTCCTTATCTAGAGGATTTGTAGACTATGTAAATTAAAGTGTGGTCATGTCGCGTACTTTAAACACAGTGGCCCCAACAGCCTAACCATATGCATTCCCTTTTGGCTTGTTATCAATGTTCATTTTCTTTAAGTCATGTCAAGGGTGGAAATCCCTTATAATATTTATACAGAGCGCATAGATACAGGTTGGTTCTCCTAGGCCTTATTGGCAATGGGTGCCAATCTGCCCTAAAGGGTTTTTAGGCATGACAAAAGTGGTATCAAAGCGGGTTATCCTAGAGAGTCTACAAAGTCGTGTCTATGTAAAGTCTTGTTTATTAATTTGTTGTGCACCACATTTATAAGCAGGAGGCTACGTGGTATTTTGGAGTTGTTAGTTTTTTTTATTCTTGAGTTCATGCCATAAAGCCAAGTGTAATAGGTGCGTTGTGTCTAATTCCTAAATTTTTTTGTATAGCAAGTATGCCAAAAACCAGGCAAAACAAAGATAAAAGGAAGGGAGTAGAAGTGGTGGTTGGTATACCCAATCAGGTTAGACAAAGAAATGAGGTTCAAGAGGAGTCTTTATCACAGACATCTCCAACTCCACCAGTTCTTGATGAACTCTTACGTAGTGAAATTTTCCCAGAACCACCTATTCATGCTACCGTACAGGATCTGAGAAATGTAGTCCAACTATTGACCCATATAGTGGTTGGCAAGGTCAAAGACAGTAAGATCCAGTTAAAGGTATAGGTGGTGCGAATAGGGCAGCTGGCACGAGGATACGTGATTTTCTATTGGACCCTTTATCCTTCACTAGGTCTGATCCTAATGAAGATCCCCAAGACTTTATTGATCAAATTTAGTGTACTATATATGTTATGCATGTGAGTAGTACAAAAGCTGTCAAGTTAGCGACATATAGGTTGAAGGGTGTGGCTATATTGTGGTATGAAGCTCAGAAGCAATCTAAAGATATAGATGCTCCCCCAACCACTTGGAAGGAGTTCAAAAAGGCCTTTCTTGACCATTACTCTCCGTTAGAGATCTGAGAGGCCTGTGCAAATCAGTTCCAGAATCTCCACTAAGGGAATATGAGCGTGAGGGAGAATAGCCTTCAATTTAATTCCATGGCAAGGTATGTCCCTAATGTAGTTGCTACTATGGAAGATAGAGTTCATCGATATGTGAATAGCTTGGATACGTATTTGGTTAGACACTGCACCATTGCTTCCTTGAATAAAGATATGGATATAGCGAGAATGCAGGCTTTTACACAGAAATTGGAGGATCAGAGGCAAAGGAGAAGGACACAAGAGTTGGATAAGGGCCAGGCCAAAAGGGCAAGATCTACAGGGCAGGTCACACCATCCTAAGGTGAGTTTAGGCCTTGATTTTCTAATAGATCGCCTAGGCCATCATCCTCATAATAAGTAGCCAGTGCTCCACCACAACTTCAAGGGTCAAGAAGTAATCAGTTTGGTCAACGAGGTGAGGGACAAGGTATACGGACAATAGGATATTCGGCAGGCCAACCAATGACTCCTAGGTAGCCTTGTAAACAGAGCAGAAGGAGTTATCTTGTTATATGTCATGTTGGTAAAGATGTATGCTATTGGAGTGGTGTGCCAGGGCACATGATAAGAGATTGCCCGAGGAGACGTATGGGTGGTATAGCACAATCTATTGGGTCAACTATTACATTATCATTATCAGATCCTCCATTAGGTAGGGGTCAACAAGCACTTATGGGTCGTGGTAGAGGTGTTAGTGTGCTAGCTAGCTCTAGCGGAGTCCAGAATCGAACTTAGTCAGCAAAATTTAGAAGTTTCACCCGATGTGGTCACAGGTACATTGTCCATCTTTTAACATAATGTATATGCATTAACTGGCCCTAGTTCTACACTATCATACGTCACTCCACTAGTTGTTGGGAATCTTAAGAGAACACCCAAATTATTGAACACACCATTTGAAGTGTCCACACCAACCGGTGAATCTATTATGTCAATAAGGGTTTATTATGACTGTGTAGTAATTATTGTGACTATGACATATATGCT
>JAOTQR010077261.1:0-45213 GCA_025774065.1 Solanum ossicruentum | reverse complement strand
AAGGTTATCTTGAGGTAGTAACAAGGTCCGACGACGAGGTATGTAAGGTTACTTGATTTCGTATCACTTGGCATGAAGTATAGATGTCTCCTTGGTACATAAAGGTATTTGCCACCTCCGACGCAACTATTAACCATGTCTCCACTCTTTTACATATTCATATGATTCCATATATAGTCACCTTCAAATCTATATACATCTTTGGGTATCAAGTTACATAAGTTCCTATTTCACTATAAAGTTCATGAGTTGTTCCATTTCTTACGCATTTCATCATTTGTGTAATGTACTCTTTTCATTGTCATATTGTCATTTGTGATTATCCACATGTTACATGCTACATACACAGTCCTATAGTTCCAATATTGTGACCACCGAAAGAATCATCTCGAAGGTAATTGAAGGATACAGTATACAGTTTTTGATAGGTAGTAGCCCGAGGGGTTGAGTACAACCTAGCCAGGGACGATCCTATCAACAGGGGGTAGCCCGAGGGGTTGAGTATAACCTAGCCAGGGATGAACCCGATACAGTTTCACCACTGATCAGTTGGTCATTTGTATTACATCTGTGCATAGATTTTACAGTACAAATTTTACAATAAAGGTAAAGTAATATAAAGAACATAATGTACATGATCCCACAGTACAACTAAAGGTGGTCTCTTATGCTACACCAGTGTACAGTTTCATTTGAGTTGTTACTTGATATATTGTATATCCTACCTTACATACTTAGTAAATTATCTCGTACTGACGTCCCTTACGGAGGACCTGCATTTCATGCTGCAGGTACAGATGCTGGTAGATCTTCCCTGAAGCTGTACAGGATATTCAGCTGTTGTCACCAAGCTCTAGGTTGCTTTGGGGCTTGTATACGTCTAGAGCTTACATGTTTTAATTGCATAGCTTGTTGAGGCGGGGCCCGTCCCAACCTTATCAGATGTTTTTCTTTATTTAGAGGCTTTGTAGACCATGTAAACAAAAGTGAAGTCATGTCTCGCACTATAAACACTGGGGCCCCAACGGCCTAGTCATATGCATTTCTTTTTGGGATTGTTATTACTATTTATCTTATTAATGGCATGTCACATAGAAAACCCTTATAATATGTACAAAAAGCGTATAGGTACAGGTTGGTTCTCCCGAGCCTTATCGGCAAGGGTGCCAGCCCACCCTAATGGGACTTTGGGGCATGACAGAAGTTGTATCACAGTGGGTCGTCCTAGGGAGTCTACAAAGCCGTGCCTATATAGAATCTTGTTTATCGATGTGTTGTGCACCACATTTCTAAGCAGGAGGCTATGTGGCATTTAGGAGTTGTTACTTTCTTTCCATTCTTTAGATCATGCCATAAAGTCAAGTGTATTAGGTGCATTATGTCTAATTGTAAATTATTTTGTACAGCAAGTATGCAAGAAACAAGGCAGAATAAATGTAAAGGGAATTGAATAAAAGTGGTGGTTGGTATACCCTGCCAGGGGAGACAACAAGATGAGGTTCGAGAGGAGTCTTTGTCACAGACATCTCCAACTCCTCCAGTTCCTGATGAACCCGAGAGTGGTGGAATCCCTCCAGAACCACCCATTGATGCTACCGTATAGGATTTGAGAAATGCACTCTAACTATTGACCCGTATAGTTGCTGGTCAAGGCCATAGGCAGGAAGGTCCAGTTATGGATACAGGTGGTACCAATAGGGCAACTGGCCCAAGGATACGCGATTTTCTTAACTTGGACCCTCCATCCTTTACTGAGTCAGATCTCAATGAAGACCCCTAGGATTTTATTAATCATATTCAGTATACCTTAGATGTTATGCACGTGAGTGGTACAAAAGCTATCGAGTTAGCAACCTACAGGGTGAAGGGTGTGGCTATATTATGGTATGAAGCTTGGAAACAATCTAATGCTATAGATGCGCCTCCAACAGCCTGGGAAGACTTCAAAGAGGCATTTCTTGACCATTACTTGCCATTGGAGATCCGAGAGTCCAGTGCAGATCAAT
This sequence comes from Solanum ossicruentum, assembly GCA_025774065.1. Taxonomy (NCBI): domain Eukaryota; kingdom Viridiplantae; phylum Streptophyta; class Magnoliopsida; order Solanales; family Solanaceae; genus Solanum; species Solanum ossicruentum. The sequence goes on along the minus strand of JAOTQR010077261.1, from coordinate 43,207 downwards.
TACTAAACCTCCACCAGGGTAATATGAGTGTCGGGGAATATATCCTCCAATTTAATTCGCTGTCCAGGTATGCTCCTAACGTAGTTGCTACAATGGCAGATAGAGTTCATTGGTGTGTAGATAGGTTGTATATGCATCTGGTCAGAGACTGCACTATTGCTTCCTTGAATAAAGATATGGATATAGCAAGAATGTAGGCTTTTGTGTAGAAATTAGAGGACCAGAGACAGAGGAGGAGTACACAAGAGTTGGAAAGAGGGCTGGCTAAAAGAGCCACATCTATAGGACAGTTTACACCACCCCAAGGTGAGTTTAGGCCTTGGTTTTCTTCTAGACTACCTAGGCCATCATCCTCCTACTCTACAGCCAGCGGGGTACCACAACTTCAAGGGTTTAGAAGTAATTAGTTTGGTCAACAAAGTGAAGGGCAAGGTTCCCGGATAACGGGTTATTCGGCAGGCCAACCAATGACTCCTAGGCAGCCTTGTAAACTGTATGGCAGGAGTCATCCAGGAATATGTCGTGTTGGGACAAATGTTTGTTATTGGTGCAGTGTGTCGGGGCACATAATAACAGTCTGCCCGAGGAGGCGTATAGGTGGTATAACACAATCTACTGGGTTAGCTTTTGTATCATCATCATCAGTTCCCCCAGCAGGTAAGGGTCAGCAAGAACCTATAGGTGGTGGTAGAGGTGTTAGAGGGGCAGCTAGCTCTAGCGGAGTCTAGAATCGCACTTATGCACTGGAGAGTCGATAGAATTTGGAAGCTTCACCTGATGTGTTCAAAGGTATATTGTCCATCCTTTCACATAATATATATGCATTAATTGAACCTAGTTCTACACTTTCATACATCACTCCACTAGTTGCTAGGAAGCTTAAGAGAACTCCCAAATTATTGAACAAACCATTTGAAGTGTCTACACCAACCGGTGACTCTATTATTAATAGAAGGATTTATTATGACTGTGTAGTAACTGTTTGTGATCGTGACATATTGGCTGACCTTATTGAACTAGAAATGGTGTAATTTGATGTTATAATGGGTATGGATTGGTTAGCTTCTTGTTATGCCACCGTGGATTACCAAACTAAGAGAGTGTATTTCCACTTACCAAATGAGGCAGTTCTTTAGTGGAAAGGCAATGTTGGGGCACCAAAGGGGAAGTTTATCTCTTACTTTAAGGCCAGAAAGATGATATCTAAGGGGTATATATGTCATTTAGTTAGAGTAAGGGATATGGAGGCAGAATCACCAACTCTTCAGTCAGTTCCAGTAGTGAATGAATTTGTTGATGTGTTCCCTGAAGAACTTCCAGGTTTACCTCCTGAATGAGAAACAGATTTTGGTATCGACTTACTTCCAGGCATTCAACCTATTTCTATCCCTCTGTATAGAAAGGCCCCGGCAGAATTGCATGAATTAAAAGAGAAGCTAAAAGACTTATTGGAGAAGGTTTTCATAAGACATAGTGCGTCCCCCTGGGGTGCACCAGTGTTATTTGTACGCAAAACGGATGGTACCTTGAGAATGTGTATCGATTATCGACAATTGAATAAGGTGACAATTAAGAATAAATATCCTCTCCCAAGGATTGATGACTTATTTGACTAGTTATAGGGTGCCAAATGCTTTTCAAAGATTGATTTGAGATCAGGTTATCACCAAGTAAGTGTGAAGGAGCAGGATATCCCCAAAACAGCTTTCAGAACACGCTATGGTTATTTTGAATTTCTTGTTATGTCATTTGGGCTAATGAATACACCAGCTATTTTTATGGATCTAATAAACAGGGTATTCAAGCCATTCTTGGATGTGTTTGTAATAGTGTTTATAAATGACATTTTGGTATATTCAAGATCAGAAGAGGACCACACAGATTACTTGCGATAGGTGTTACATGTTCTTTGTGATCGACAATTGTATGCCAAGTTTTCTAAATGTGAATTTTGGCTAAAATCCGTAGTATTCTCGAGTCATTATTTCTGATGAGGGAACAAGGGTTGATTCACGAAAGATAGAGATTGTAAAAGATTGGCCAAGACCAACAACATCCATGGAAGTTCGAAGCTTCCTAGGCTTGGAAGGTTATTACAGGAGATTTGTTGAAGGTTTTTTTTCTATTTATGCACCTCTAACAAAGCTGAGACATAAGGCAACTAAGTTCCAATAGAATGATACCTGTGAAAGGAGTTTCCAGGAGATGAAAAATAAGTTATATTCTGCGCCTGTGCTAGTACTTCCAGAAGGAACTGAGGGGTATGAAGTGTATTGCGATGCTTCAGGAGTTGTCTTAGGGTGTGTATTGACACACATGGTAAGGTAATTGCTTATGCATCTAGAAAGCTACGACCACATAAGAAAAACTATCCAACACATGATCTTGAGCTAGCAGCAATTGTATTTGCCTTGAAAATATGGCGCCACTATTTGTATGGGGTCCATGTTGACATATAGACTTACTATAAGAGCTTGCAATACATCTTTAAGCAGAAAGACCTGAACTTAAGACAGCGTAGATGGCTAGAGCTAATAAAGGATTACAACGTTGATATACTGTACCATCCGAGAAAAGCAAATGTGGTAGCCGATGCCCTGAGTTGTAAGGAAATCATGAATATTGGTTATCTAGCTATGATAAGTCATGAAATGACCAAGGATCTATGTCATTTAGCTAATCTGGGAGTTCATCTCCTTGAAACTCCAAAAGAAAGGGTTATTGTGCATAATGTTGTGGAGTCTTCATTAGTAATAGAGGTGAAAGAAAAACAGTTTGAGGATCCTATTCTACGACAGCTTAAGGAAAAGGTGAGTGAGGGTATGGTAAAGGGCTTTAATCTTACACAAAATGGAGCACTATACTGCCAGAATAGATTATGAGTACTTGATACTAATGGCTTAAGAAATAGGATAAAGGAATAAGCCCATTATTCCTCATGTTCCATCCATCCAGGATCAACTAAGATGTACCATGACCTGAAGGGAATATTTTAGTGGGGAGATATGAAGAAGCACCTTGCAGAATTTGGGGCTCAATGTCCAAACTACCAACAGGTGAAAGTAGAACACCAAAAGCCAGGAGGTTATATGCAATGTATAGAACTCCCAACATGGAAGTGGGATATGATTAATATGGATTTTGTTACAGGTTTTCCTCGCTCAACTCAGAAGTTTGACTCCATATAGGTAATAGCTGATAGAGTCACAAAATTAGCACACTTCTTGCCAGTCAAAAGTGATTATACAACTGAAGAATATGCAAATTATACCTCAAAGAGATAGTCAGGCTTCACGGAGTCCCAATCTCCATTATTTCTGATCGAGGGGCTCAATTTACTACAAAGTTTTAGAAATCCTTCCAAAGAAGTCTAGGGACATAAGTGAATTTGAGTACAACTTTCCACCCTCAAACAGATGGTCAAGCAGAACGCACCATTCAGACACTTGAAGATATGTTGTGAGCTTATGCATTGGACTTTAAAGGTAGTTGGGTGGATCATTTGCCATTTATTGAGTTTGCCTATAACAATAGCTACCACGCGAGTATCAAGATGACACCTTGTGAGGCCTTGTATGGAAGGAAATGTGGACCGCTAATTAGATGGTTTGAAGTGGGTCAAACCACCTTACTTGGGCTAGGTCTATTACAATAAGCCATGAAAAAAGTTAAGGCAATACAATGACTAGAAACAGCCCAAAGTCATCACAAATCATATACGGATGTTAGGACAAAAGGACTGGAATTTTCACTAGGTGATTGTGTATTTTTAAGGGTGTCTCCAATGAAAGAGGTTATGAAATTTGGTAAGAAGGGAAAACTAAGCCCATGTTACATAGGGCCATATAAGATTATTAAAAAGTTGGGACAACTTGCGTATGAACTAGAGCTACCCCAAGAGTTTTCAATAGCCCATCCAGTTTTTCATATCTCAATGCTTCTAAAGTGCATAGGTGATCTATACCATATCACTCCTATTGAGGATGTATAGGTTACAAAAGATCTCACCTTTGAAGAGGTTACTGTTATTATTCTAGATAGTCAAGTTAAGAAGTTAAGGAATAAAGAAATAGCTTCGGTAAAAGTACTATGGAGGAACTAGCAAGCAGGAGAAAGTTCCTAATATGCTGTCAAAGTTTGTAGGTACATGTAGGTACATGTGATTGAATACTTAATGTGCTGTCAAAGTTTGTGTAAGTAAATGTTTAAACTTGTTTAAGCTACCTAAGTGTGCTAACATTCGAGGATGAAAGTTCCTAAGGGGGGAGGATGTAACACCCCACACCTTGCTGTATTGGCACAATGCAAATGAAACATGACATGGTTTGGTCAAATTGACGCTAAATTTTAGAAGTGCTTGAATCTCGCGTTAATGGGCTATATGGGCATGTAACGCTTAAGAAGGTCGAGTGTATACATGTTTTGTATTGAATTGAGGAGATTACAGCCTTAAAATGAAATAAGAGTGTTGAGGTGCTTGTAGGACTTAGAATCTAGTAGGTGAGTCACCTACTTGCTTAGATTAAATTTGTTAGTTAAATGGAGATGAGGCACGATGTCAAATTTGTCCATGTTCCTTTAATAATAAAGTCCGTGTCAAGGGGGTAACTTTGGCCCATGTCTTAGCATCATAACTGGGCTACATTGTAAGACCAAGAAGTATAATAAAAAGGGCCCAAAGACATCACAAAACACTTAACAAATTGGGCCAAACCAAGTGAAGAAGAAAGCTGAAAATAGGCAGCCCAAGTCCATCAAGTTGGTGCTCAAAAAAGACCCAAGTTTGAGGGCCAAGCTGGTGGGTAAGCCACTTAATAATATCTTGTATAATATCGTCAAGAAGTCAAGGAATGGTCGGCCAAAGACCTCTTTATAAAGAGCTCCAAAGCAGCTCCACATGTCAGGATCACTTGAGTCCACAAAAAAAAAAAAAACAGTTTTTCTCTCTAAAGTTTCTCTAAACTTTTCTCAACTTTGTGAAGTAGCCAAATGACTCTTTTAGGATCATGAAGGAGCCCACAAAACTTGAAGACTAAGGCAAGTAATTATAGTTGTGTATTTAGTATAGTTTCATCGTGAAAAACAAGAAATAGATGATAGTTACGCTTGCTGAAATTGTTGGATAGATTTTGTGCAGAAAGTTGTTGCACCTTTTCCTTTTTGTTTTGGTGATTCCCTATAGTTTGTAAGTTGTATAACGAAGAGAACTTGGTGTTATTAATATGGTTTGAGTTATAAACATCACCCTAAGGTTGCTTCCCTGATTTTCATTTAACAAGCGCGTTTTACTGTGTATCTTAAGCGTTATGTTGATTGGAATTTGTGGGCTGTTGTATATAAGGCTATTATCCCACGTCCTTAATGACTGATTCTCTACTGTTTAGGGACTGGTTGAAGGATGTTTGTATGTGTAAATGTTGCTGGAATAGTTTGGCTAAAGTTGGAATAGAGTTGGGATTGTCGACGTCGAAGTGCAGCGAAGGAAGGTAACGTTAAGCTGTCTGTTTTTAGATTGTATGGAATTGTGATGTGTTGTGCTTTATGGGTTGTTGTAAGGATTTTATGACATTAACACAAGCTGTTCATGATGTGTATGTGTGAATGTGTGTTGGAAATTACGATTAGAGGCAGAAAGGTTAAAGGAATATGCTTGGGTTTATAAACACCCACTTGCTGCCCGTGTGTTGTTTTGTTATATAATTGGGCTGCGAAGATGTGTCTATTGGCTGCTCATGCTAGTTTTATCTCTTACTATGTTGTAGATAAGTATTTGGAGGAAGGGATGGTTATCTTGAGGTAGTAACAAGGTCCGACGACGAGGTATGGAAGGTTACTTGATTTCGTATCATTTGGCATGAAGCATAGATGTCTCCTTGGTATATAAAGGAATTTGCCAACTCCGATGCAACTATTAACCATGTCTCCACTCTTTTACATGTTCATGTGATTCCATATATAGTCACCTTCAAATTTGCATACATGTTTGGGTATCAAGTTACATAAGTTCCTATTTCACTATAAAGTTCATGAGTTGTTTCATTTCTTACGCATTTCATCATTTGTGTAATGTACTCTTTTCATTTTCATATTGTCATTTGTGATTATCCACATGTTACATGCTACATACATAGTCCTACTGTTCTAATATTTTGACCACCAAAAGAATCATCTCAACAGTAATTGAATGATACAATATACAGTTTTTGATAGGTGGTAGCCCAAGGGGTTGAATATAACGTAGCCAGGGACGATCCTATCAACGGGAGGTAGCTCGAGGGGTTAAGTATAACCTAGCCAGGGATGACCCCGATATAGTTTCACCACTGATCAGTTGGTCATTTGTATTACAGCTATGCACAGATTTTACAGTAAAGGTAAAGTAATATAAAGAACATAAAGTACATGATACCACAGTACAACTAAAGGTGGTCTCTTATGCTACACCACTGTACAATTTTATTTGAGTTGTTACTTGATATACAGTATATCCCACCTTACATATTCAGTACATTATCTCATACTGACGTCCCTTACGAGAGACCTGCATTTCATGCTGTAGGTACAGGTGCTAGTAGATCTCCCCAGTAGGAGTACAGGATATTCAGCTGCTGTCACCAAGCTCCAGGTTACTTCGGGGCTTGTATATGTCTAGAGCTTACATGTTTTTATGACATAGCTTGTTGAGGCGGGGTCTATCCCTACCCTTATCAGATGTTTTTGTTTATTTAAAGGCTTTGTAGACCATGTAGAGAAAAGTGAAGTCATGTCTCGCACTATAGACACTGGGCCCCAATAGCCTAGTCATATGCATTTCATTTTGGGCTTATTATCACTGTTTATTTTATTAAAGGTATGTCAAACATAGAAACCCCTTATAATATGTACAGAAAGCGCATAGGTATAGGTTGATTCTCCTGAGCCTTATCGGCAATGGGTGCTAGTCCGCCCTTATGGGACTTTGAGGCATGACTGCGTATACCTTAGTTTAGAGAATAAAAACACTCCATAGACATGACCTCTTCTAGTAGGCATCACATTACACATGAGGGTAGAGACTATCATATGTTTGACCCCTTCTAGTGAGAGTTGGAACATGAGGGAAAAGTAGTATCATGCTTGACCCCTACATGTCGACATTATTTGCTCACAAGTGGGTAAATTAAATATAGAATAAAGGCTCTACATTTTACTTGAAAATCATAGAAACTTTTCATGAGTTTAATACATACTTGGGAGCCCATAATTTATCATAAAATATTTGTCTTATAATTCATACAATGATCTTTCATCAACATAAAAATCCTTGTCAAGTAAATTTAGTCAAACATGGTTGATATATGTACATGTAGTTAGAATCACGCATTTCAAAAGTATAAGACAAGAGAAGAGTAAAACTAGCTCATTTTGAAGTCATTCAAATCAACTCACCAATATTTTAGCAAAACCCTTATTATTTAGAAATTGTATTTCAAGACACATAGTGAAAGATAATTAGTTTGGATCATTCTTAATCAACTCATCATAACGCTTTGAATACATATTGATGATAATGTAAGTATATTTTCTCATAATAATTTCATTGATAGATGATGGTGATAGTTGATCTGAGTCTTAAAGAGCATTGATTTGATAGATGAGTTGTGCATGTTTTAGTCTTGAAAGTATTATTGAGCACCTAGTTAGGTGAGGAGTGTCACCCCAGAACTGCGTTTACCAGCGTAAGACAGTGGTGCAGCACATTGTGGTGACTCTTATCCCAAAAGTTAGACATTCTCTTTGGATCTAAGAGAGATAGAGATAGAGATATTATGTTCTTTATTGTGGGATGTTTAGGACTGGCGTGCCAAGGATGCTCATTTGTTGTGCGCCACCTAACTTAAAGGTGGTGGGATAGGATATATGTTTGTTAAGAGAAACTCCCAAATAATATTGATTGAGCATGAGATTTCTAATAGAGTCTTTTGTTTCTTTTCATATGTACATATACAGAGCATGATTTACTTTAACCTAGCATGTTTTACTGAGTTGAGATGGGTTGAGCCTTTTTGAGTTGAGTTGATATTATTGTCATATTATTCTACCTATATTGATTTTATTCAGCTAATTTAAATACCAGTACATTCCACTTACTGACACCACTCTGGTGTTGCATCATTTTATGATCTAGATTCACGAGATTGAGAACATCAGAAGGCGCATGATTGAGGATCTTTGGACGTCCAACGGATTGGTGAACCTCCCTACTTCGGAGGATTCATATGAGACTTTCATCTTGCTTTAGAGTTAGATACTTTTTAGCTTTATTTTAATTGAGCTAGCCATGGGTCTGTCATTGGCACCACCGAATAGTGATAAAGGCTTCATAGACTAGAGTAAGGTTTTTGGTTTATAATATTGTGAGCTAGTTCTCTTTTACTAGCCTTTTTATATACTATATTGTTTTGAGACTAGATGAGATGTGTCGATTTACTTCCTTTTGCTCTTTCAGTGATTAGTAGAACGTATGAATAAATGAGTCTGATGAGGCCAAGTAGTTCAGTTTGGGACAAGCAATTGTCTCTGAGTGTCGATTACGTCTAGGGCACCCTCTCGAGGCGTGACAAACTTGGCATCAAAGAACAAGTTCAAGAGTAATAGAATGTCTATGAAGCCATGTCTAAAAGAGTCCTTATTATTGGTGTGAACAACTCCATATCCATTATTTGGAGGCTATAGGACATTTAGGTATTGTTTCACTTCTTTTAGATTCTAAATAGTGCGATAAAGTCAAACTCTATAAAATTTCTTTTCTAAATCGTGCTTCATACATTGCAGATCATGGCTTCTAAATGCATTGTAGACTCGAGGAAGGTCATCAGCACTGAGAAGCTTGAGCCTACTACTCAGCTTGTTATGTATGATTGATGGGTAGAATAGGACAAGGAGAGTGAGATGGAAGAAATTGGGCGACGAAGGAAATAGGTTCCCTATTCAATAGAAACCCCGGAGTTAATGTCACCACCAATGAGTACACCCAGGTCCAGCAGTAGATATAATCTGAGGTAGAGGAGAGACCTGTCTTTCAAGGTTCGTAATCTTCCACCCTGAAGGAGAGTAAACCTAGGACATAAAGGGAAGCCACCATGTGGAAGGTGTGGCAAACTTCATTTGGGATGATGTCGATTAGGCACTGACAACTATTTCAATTATGGCCAAGTGGGTCACTTTTGGAGGGATTATCTAATGCGAGTCAACAAATCCAACCCTCTAGATCTACACTACAAGTTAAAAGAAATTAGAGAGATACTACTACCAGCACGAGTTAGGCTATAGACCAGTTGTGCGCTGCAGTAGTTGCTCAGCTTACAAAAACATTCCAGGATGTTGTGATATGTATAAGTTGAGTCTTTACTTTATTTGGATACTATCAATGAGAGAAAAGTTTATGTTTCCAAGAAGTTTAATGTTTTACCAACTAAAATTAAGATTTGAGGTCTTCTAAAACCATAAGGAGAGTTATTACCCCTCAGCTAGAAAAATGATGAGGAAGAGAGGAGACTGGGTAGTGAGAGTAGTAATATATTGAGGTTTGTAGTTAGATTTATCTACTACAGTGTTACTTCACATACAGTATATCCTTCCTTACATATTCAGTACATTATCTCGTACTTATGTCCCTTACGGGGGACCTGCATTTCATGCTGTAGGTACAGGTGCTAGTAGATCTCCCAATAGGATTACAGGATATCCAGTTGCTGATACCAAGATCTAGGTTGATCTGGGGCTTTGTGTGTGTCTAGAGCTTATATATTTATATTGTAAAATTATTTGAGGCGGGGCTTATCCCAACCCTTGTCAGATACTTTCTTTTATCTAGAGGCCTTGTAGACTATTTGAATTAAAGTATGGTCATATCTCATACTTTAAGCACCATGGCCCCAATGCCCTATTCATATACATTTCCTTTTGGTTTGTTATCACTGTTTATCTACTTAAAGGCATATTAAAGGTAGGAATCTCTTATAATATGTATAGAAAGTATATAGATACAGGTTGGTTCCGAGCCTTATCGGCAGCGGGTGCCAATCCACCCTAACAGGACTTTTGGGCTTGACAGAAGTGGTATCAAAGTGGGTCGTCCTAGGGAGTCTACAAAGCCATGTCTATGTAGAGTCTTGTTTATCGATGTGTTGTGCACCATATTTATAAGCAAGAGGCTACATGGCATTTAGGAGTTAATTTCTTTTCATTCTTTAGATCGTGCAATATAGCTAAGTATAACAGGTGGATTGTGTCTAACCCCTAAATTGTTTTGTACAGCAAGTATGTCAGAAAATAGGAAGAACAAATGTAAAGGGAAGGGAATAGAAGTGGTTGGTATACCCAGCTAGGTGACATAACGAGATGAGGTTCGAGAGTAGTTTTTATCACAGACAACTCCAACCCCTTTAGCTCCTGATGAATCGGGAAGTAGTGAAATTCCACCAGAACCACCTGTGGATGCTACAGTGCAGGTTTTGAGAAATGCAGTCCAAATATTGACTTGTATAGTTGTTGGCCAAGGTCAAAGGAAGGAAGGTCCAATTATGGGTATCGGTGGTACGAATAGGGTAGCTGGTAGAAGGATATGTGATTTTCTTAATTTGGACCCCCCAGCCTTTACTGGGTCAGATCCTAATGAAGACCCCTAGGACTTTATTGATCAGATTCAGCATACTTTAGATGTTATGCACATAAGTGGTATAGAATCTATTGAGTTAGCGACATATAGATTGAAGGGTGTGGCTATATTGTGGTATGAAGCTTGGAAGAATTATAAGGGTATAGATGCACCTCCAACTACCTGGGAAGAGTTCAAAGTGGAATTTCTTGACTATTACTTTCCATTAAAGATTCGAGAGGCCCATGCCGATCAGTACCTGAATCTCCACCAAGGGAATATGAGCGTGAGGGAGTATAGCCTTCAATTTAATTCCCTGGCTAGGAATGCTCCTAATATAGTTGCTACGATGGCAGATTGAGTTCATCAATATGTTGATAGATTGGATATGTATCTTGTAAGAGATTGTACCATTGCCTCCTTGAACAAAGACATAAACATAGCTAGAATGCAAGCTTTTCCATAGAAATTGGAGGATCGGAGGAAAAGGAGAAGGATACAAGAGATGGAAAGAGGGCAGGACAAGAGGGCCAGGTCTACAGGGCAATTTACACTACCCCGAGGTGAGGTTAGGACTCGGTTTTATAATAGACCACCTAGGCCATAATCCTCCTACTCTACAGCCAGTGCTCTACCATAATTTCAAGGCTCTCCAAGTAATCAGTTTGGTCAACGAGGTAAGGGACAAGGTGTACGGACAACAGGATATTTAGCAAGCCAACTAATGACTCCTAGGCAGCCTTGTAAATAGTGTGGAAGAAGTCATTCGGGTACATGTCATGTTGGGACAGATATTTGTTATGTGTATGCTTCGCCAGGCACATGATGAGGGATTGCCCGAGGAGATGTATGGGTGGTATAGCAAATCCTACTGGGTTAGGTTTTGCATTATCATCATCAGTTCCTCCAGTAGGTAGGGGTCAGCAAGCCCATATGGGTCATGGTAGAGGTGTGAGAGGGGCAGCTAGCTCTAGCGGTGTCCATAATCGCACTTATGCACTGGGGAGTCGGTAGAATTTGGAAGCTTCACCTGATGTGTTCATAGGTATATTGTCCATCTTTTCACATAATGTATATGCATCAATTGACCTTGGTTCTACACTTTCATACATCACCCCACTAGTTGCTGGGAAACTTAAGAGAAAACCCAAATTATTAAACAAACCATTTGAAGTTTCTACACCAGACGATGAATTTATTATGGCTAGAAGGGTTTATTATTCCTGTGTAGTAACTATTTGTGATTGTGACACATTGGCCGACCTAATTGAGTTAGAATTGGTGGAATTTGATGTTATAATGGGTATGGATTAGTTAGCTTCTTGTTATGCAATTGTGGATTGCTGAACTAAGAGTGTGTACTTCCACTTTCAAAATGAGGTAGTTATTGAATGGGAAGGCAATGTTGGGGCGCAAAAGGGTAAGTTTATCTCATATTTTAAGGAAAGAAAGATGATAACCAAGGGGTATATATGTCATCTAGTAAGAGTGAGAGATATGGAGGTAGAACACCAACACTTCAGTCAGCACCAGTAGTGAGTGAATTTGTCGATGTGTTCGAATAACTCCTACGCTTACCTCCTGAACCAGAAATAGATTTGGTATTGACTTACTTCAACACACTCAACCTGTTTCTATCCCTCCATATAGAATGTCCCAGATAGAATTGCGGGAACTAAAAGAGTAGCTAAAAGACTTATTGGATAATAGTTTCATAAGACCTAGTGTGTCCGCTTGGGGAGCACTAGTGTTATTTGTACGCAAAAATGATCGCACCTTGAGAATGTGTATCGTCTATCAAAAATTGAATAGGGTGACAATTAAGAATAAATACCCCCTCCCTAGGATTGATAACTTATTTTATCAGTTACAGGGTGCCAAATGCTTTTCAAAAATTGATTTGAGATCAGGTTATCACCAAGTGAGGGCAAAGGAGAAATATATACCTAAGACTGCTTTCAGAACGCACTATGGTATCTTTGAATTTCTTGTTATGTCATTTGGTCTAATGAATGCACCAGTGGTTTTTACAGATCTGATGAACAGCGTATTTAAGCAATTCTTGGATGTGTTTGTGATAGTGTTTACAGATGACATTTTTGTATATTCAAGATTAGAAGAGGACCATGCAGATCACTTGCGACTGGTGTTATAGATACTTTATGATCGACAATTGTATGCCAAAATTTCTAAATGTGAATTTTGGCTAAAATCAGTGGTATTCTTGGGTCATATTGTGTCTGATGAGGGAATGAGGGTTGATTCACAAAAGATAGAAGTTGTGAAAGATTGTCCAAGACCAACAACACCCACGGAAGTTCGGAGCTTCCTAGGCTTGGCAGGCTATTACAAGAGGTTTGTTGAAGGTTTTTCTTCTATTTCTGCACCTCTAATAAAGCTGACACATAAGGAGCTTCCAGGAGTTGAAAAATAAGCTAACTTCTGCGCCTGTGGTAGTACTTTCAGAAGGCACTGAGGGGTATGCAGTTTATTGTGCTGCGTCAGGAGTTGGCAAGGGTGTGTACTGACACAGAATGGTGGGGTAATTTTTTAGCTGTCTAGGCAATTACGACCACATGATTGAAACAATCCAACATATGATCTTGAGCTAGCAGCGGTTGTGTTTTCTTTGAAAATATGATGCCTTTGTATGGGGTTCATGTTGATATATATACTGACCATAGGAGGTTGCAGTACATCTTTAAGCAGAAAGACCTAAACTTAAGACAACAGAGGTGGCTAGAGTTAATAAAGGATTGCAACTTTCATAAACTATACCATTTGGGGAAGGAAAATGTGGTAGCCGATGCTCTGAGTCATAAGGAAATCATTAATACTGATGATCCAACTGTGATAAGTCACGGGATGGCTAAGGATCTAAGTCAGCTAGCCAGTTTGGGAGTTCGGCTTCTTGAAACTCCAAAGGAATAGATTATTGTGTATTATGCTGCGGAGTCTTCATTGATAATGGATGTGAAAGAAAAACACTTTGAGGATCCTATTCTACGACAGCTAAGGCGAAGGTGAGTCAGGGTACGGTAAAGGGCTTTGATCTCACATAAAATGGAGCAGTTTACTACCAAAATAGATTATGTGTGCCTGATATTAATGGATTAAGAAAGAGGATAATGGGAAAAGCCCATCATTCCCGATATTCCATTCATCCAAGATCAACGAAGATGTACCATAACCTTAAGGGAATGTTTTGGTTGGGAGGCATAAAAAAGAACCTTGCAGAATTCGTAGTTCAATGTCCAAATTGCCAACAGGTGAAAGTAGAACACCAAAAGACAGGAGGTTATATGCGATGTATAGAACTTCCAACATGCAAGTGGGATACAATCAATATGGATTTCATTATAGGTTTTCCTCGCTCATTTCAGAAGTTTGACTCCATATGGGTAGTTGCCAGACTCACAAAGTTAGCACACTTCTTACCACTTAGGAGTGATTATACAACTGAAGACTATGCCAAGCTATACCTCAAGGAGATAGCCATTCTACATGGAGTCCCAATCTCCATTATCTGAACGAGGAGCGCGATTCACTGCAAAGTTTTAGAAGTCCTTCCAAAGGAGTTTAGAGACACAAGTGAATTTGATTACAGCATTCCACTCGCAAACAGACGGCCAAGCAGAATGTATCATTTAGGCACTTGAAGATATATTGCAAGCTTGTGAGTTAGACTTTAAAGGTAGTTGGGTGGACAACTTTCCACTTATTGAGTTTTCCTATAATAATAGCTACCATGCGAGTATCAAGATGGCACTTTATGAAGCTTTGTATGGAAGGAAATGTAGGTCGCCAATTGGATAGTTTGAAGTGGGTGAAACCACCTTGCTTGGCCCAGATCTAATACAACAAGCAATGGAAATAGTTATGGTGATATAGAAGCTACTAGAAACAGCCCAAAGTCGCCACAAATCATATGCGAATTCTAGAAGGAGAGGACCAGAATTTTCAGTATGGGATTGGCAATTTTTCAATGTGTCTCCAATAAAAGGTGTTATGAGATTTGGTAAGAAAGTAAAACTGAGCCCATGTTACATAGGGCCATATCATATTATTAAGAGGTTCAGGTAGTTTGCATATGAACATGAGCTACCCCAAGAGCTTTCAATGGTTCACCCAGTTTTTCACGTCTCAATGCTTCAAAAATGCATAGGTAATCTATCTCGTATTACTCCTATTGAGGATGTACAGGTTACCAGAGATCTCACACATGAAGAGGTGCCTATTGCTATTCTAGATCATCAAGTTAAGAAGCTAAGGAATAAAGAAATAGCTTCAGTAAAAGTACATTGGAGAAACCAGCAAGCAGAAGAAATAATATGGGAGGCCGAGCAAGCGATGAAATCAAAGTACCCTTACTTATTTAAAGCTAAAAAGGATGTCCAACATGAAGAATTCGGATACTAATAGGTACGTGTTTTTGAATACTTAGCGTGTTGTCAAAAGCTTGTGTAAGTAAAGGTTTAAACTTGGTTAAGCTATCAAATTGTGCTAACATTCGAGGACGAATGTTCCTAAGGGGGGAGGATGTAACACACCACACTGTATAGTACTAGTAAAATGTAAATGAAACATGATATGGTTTGGTCAAATTAGCGCCCATTTATAAAAGTGCTCTAATCTCATGTTATAGGGGGACATATGCGTCTAACGCTTAAGAGGGTCGAGTGTATATATGTTTATGTCAAATTGAGGAGATCACGACTTAAAATGAAGTGAGAGAAGTGAAGTGCTAGTAGAACATAATAAGCTAGCAGGTTAGTCACCTACTTACTTGGCTTAAATTTTCTAGCTAAACAGAGACGAGGCTGGATGTTGAATTAGTCCAAATCTGATTATGAATAAAGTTCATGTTAAGGTTATAAATTTGGCCCATGTTTTAGCATCACCCATGTACTATGTTTATCAACACCCATACCTTACAATACTAATACGATGCAAACGAAACATGATATGGTTTGTTAAAATTAGCACCCATTTTAAAAGTGCTCGAATTTCATGTTATAGGGAGATATATTCGTCTAAAGCTTAAGGGGCCTAAATTTATACATGTTTTGTGTCTAATTGAGGAGATCACGTCCTTAAATGAAGTGAGATAATTTAGGTGCTTATAGGAATTAATAAGATAGCAGGTGAGTTACCTACTTACTTGACTTAAATTTTCTAGCTAAATGGAGACGAGGCTTGACAACGAATTAGTCCAAATGCAATTATGAACAAGGTCCGTGTTAAGGGTGTAAATTTTACCCATGTTTTAGCATCACCCACCTACTATATTGTTAGCCCAAGAAGGACATTAAAAAGGGCACAAAGACATCACAACCCACTTGACCATTTGGGCCCAAAACTAAGAGAAAGCTGGAAAATGGGTGGCCCAAGACCATCAATTTGGAGACCCATTTAGGCCCAAGTGTAATGCCCAAGATGCTGGATAACCAGCTTGATAATGTGTGGTATTAAGTGCTAAAAATTTCAAAAAAATGTGGCCAAATTAGTCCTATAAAAAGGGGCTATAAGTAGTAACATTTATTCACTCTTAGACTTGGAAAAAAATTCAGCTTTCTCAAAACTTTGGTGTTTTTCTTTCTTGACCTAGCAAGCAGCTACAAAGGGTCTTCTAGGGTTCTTGGAGAAGCCCTGAACCTTATAATTTAGTTTTAAGTAATTTTACACATGTGTTTAGTATAGTATTCTTATGAAAAACAAGAAGTATATGCTAGTATGTTGTGGTGAAAAATTGGGACAACATATGTTTAGAAAGTTGCAGCATACTTGCCTTTTGTTTTATTGATTTCTCTACGGTTTGTGAACTGTATTACAAAGATAAATTGATGTTGTTAATATGGTTTAAGGTATAAATATCACCTTAAGGTTGCTGCCCTGATTTTGGTTTCATTTAACAAACGCGTTTTATTGTGTTATCTCAAGTGTAATGTTGATAGGAACTTTTGGGCTGTTTGATGAAAGATTATTGTCCCACATACTTCATGACTTCTTGGGTGCTGTTCTAAGACTATTTTAGTACTTTTTGTTTGTGTAAATACTATTGTAACAGTTTGGTTAGAGTTGGAATATGTTTGGAGTTGTCGACATCAAAATGTAATGAAGGGAGGTGACGTTATGCTGTCCATTAATAGGTTGGGTAGAAATGTTATGTGTTGTGCTTTGCAGGAACTTGTAAGAATGTTTTGGCACTAAATAAGGCTTCACATGATGTGTACATGTGAATGTGTGTTAGAAAATACGATTAGGGGCGTCAAGGTTGAAAGAATATGCTCGGGTTTATAGATATCCGCTTGCTATCCGTGTATTGTTTTGTTATGTGATTGGGCTGCCAAGATGTGTCTATTGGCTACTAAAGCTTATTTTATCACCTATTATGTTATAGATAAACATTTTGAGGAAGGGAAGGTTATCTCGAGGTAGTAACGAGGTGATACAACGAGGTATGTAAGGCTACTTGATTTCGATTTGTTTGGCATGAAACATAGATCCCTCATTGGAACATACGAACTACGACACACGTATTAACTGTGTCTACACTCTTTCACATATTCATATGCTCCCATACATAGTAACCTTCAAATCTACATACATACATGTATATCAAGTTACATGGGTTCTTTTTTCCAAATAAAGTTCACGAGTTATTTCATCTGATACGCATTTCATTATTTATGTAACGTACTTGTTTCATTGTCATATTATCTTGTATTATTATCTACATGTCGCATATACATCTACCGCCTTACAGCTCCAATATTGTGACCACCAAAAGAATCATCTCAGAGTTAATTGAAAGATAAAGTATATTGTTTATTGATAGGTGGTAGCCCGAGGGTTGGAAGGATCTCCTAGCCGTGGACAATCCTATCACGGGTGGTAGCCCAAGGGGTTAAGGAAGAGCCTAGCTAGGGACGATCCCAATACATTGTTTATTGATGGGTGGTAGCCCGAGGGGTGGAAGGATCACGTAGGCAGGGACGATCCTGTCATAGGTCGTAGCCCAAGGGGTTAAGGAAGAACCTTGACAAGGACGATCCCGATACATTATTTATTAATGGGTGGTAGCCCGAGGGGTGGAAGAATCACATAGCCAGGGTCGATCCCGGTACAATTTACCACTGATCAATTGGTCATTTATATTACAGTTGTGCACAGATTATACAGTAAAGGTAAAGTAGTATAAAGAACATAAAGTAGATGATTGCAAATTATAGCCAAAGGTGGTCTCTAATCTTGCACTAGTGCATGGTTTCATTTGAGTTATTATGTCACTTATAGTATATCTTGCCTTACAAATTCAGTACATTATCTCATGCTGACGTCCATTATGGGGGACCTACATTTCATGCTGCAGGTACAAGTGCTAGTAGATCTCCCCAGTAGGAGTACAATATATCCAACTGTTGATACCAATCTCCAGGTTACTGCGAGGCTTTGTGTGTGTCTAAAGCTTATATGTTTATATTGTACAGTTAGTTGAGGCGAGGCCTATCCCGACCCTAGTCAGATACGTTCTCTTATCTAGAGGCTTTGGATACTATGTAAATCAATGTATGGTCATGTATTGTACTTTAAAGACCATGGCCCCAATGAACTAGTCATATGCATTTCCTTTTGGATTATTATCATTGTTTATCTGCTTAAAGGCATGTCAAATGTAGAAATCTCTTATAATACATATAGAAAGCACATAGGTACAGGCTGGTTCTCACGATCCTTATCGGCAATGAGTGCTAGTCCATCCTAACGGGACTTTGGGGCGAAACATATTTTCATCCCATTAAGGATATTAAAAAGGGCCCAAAGACATCACACCCACTTGATCAGTTCGGCCCAAAACTAACTAAGAGAAATTTGGAAAATTGGCAGCCCAAGCCCATCAACTTAGAGACCCATTTAGGCCCAAGTGTAATGGCCAAGCTGCTGCATAACCAGCTTTACAATGTGTAGTATTAAGTGGTTCAAATGTCAAAAGAAAGCGGAAAAATTATTCCTATAAAAAGGGGTTATGAGCAGCAACTTTTATTCACTCTTACACATGGAAAAAAATTCATCTTTCTCAAAATTTGGTGTTTTTCTTTCTTGACCTAGCAAGCAGTTACAAGGGGTCTTCTAGGGTTCTTGGAGAAGCCCTACACCTTGAAGTTAATGGTAATTAAGTTTACGCATTTGTTTAGTATGGTTTTCTTATAAAAAACAAGAAATATATTCTAGTATGTTGTACTGGAAATTTGGGACAACATGTGTTTAGAAAGTTGTTGCATATTTGCCTTTTGTTTTAGTGACTTGTCTATGGTTTGTGGACTGTATTATAAAGATAAATTGATGTTACTAATATGGTTTGAGGTATAAATATTACCCTAAGATTGCTTCCCTGATTTTGGTTTCATTTTACAAACGTGTTTTATTGTGTTATCTTAAGTGTAACATTAATTGGAACTTATGGGTTGTTGGATGAAAGGTTATTGTCCCATGTACTTCATGACTTCTTGGGAACTATTCGAACACTATTTTAGTACTATTTGTATGTCTAAATGCCATTGGAATAGTTTGGTTATAGTTGGAATAGGTTTGTAGTTGACATCGAAATATAGTGAAGGGAGGTAATGTTATGTTGTCCATTTATAGGTTGTGTAGAATTGTTATATGTTGTGCTTTCAGGCTGTTTTAAGACTATTATGACACTAAACTAGGCTTCACACAATGTGTACATGTGAATGCTGTGAGAAAATATGATTAGGGGTGTAAAGGTTGAAACAATACGCTCGGGTTTATAGATACCCGCTTGCTATCCATATATTGTTTTGTTATGTGATTGGGCTGCCAAGATGTGTTTATCGGTTTCTAATGCTAGTTTTATCACCTATTATGTTGTAGAGAAATAATTTTAGGAAGGCAAGGTTATCTCGAGGTAGTAACGAGGTCATACAACAAGGCATGAAACATAGATCCCTCCTTGGCACATAAAGGCACTTACAAACTCTGATACAACTATTAACTGTCTCTACACTCTTGAGCATGTTCATATGCTCCCATATATAGTCACCTTCAAATCTGCATACATACATGGATACTAAGTTACATGGGGTTTTTTTGGCAAATAAAGTTCACGAGTTATTTCATCTCATACGCATTTCATAATTTATGTAACGTACTCGTTTCATTGTCATATAGTCTTGTATGATTATCTATATGTCACATGTTACCTCTACCGCCTTACAACTCCAATATTGTGACCACCAAAAGAATCATTTCAAAGGTAATTGAAAGATAAAATATATTTTTTATTGATAGGTGGTAGCCCGAGGGGTGGAAGGATCACCTAGCCAGGGTACGATCCTATAACGGGTGGTAGCCTGAGTGGTTAAGGAAGAAACTAGATAGGGATGATCCCGATACATTTTTTATTGATGGGTGATATCCCGAGGGGTGGAAGAATCACCTACCCAGGGACGATCCTATCATGGGTGGTAAACCCAAGGGGTTAAGGAAGAACCTATCCAGAGACGATCCTGATATAGTTTACCACCGATTAGTTGGTCATATTACAGTCGTGCACAGATTATACAGAAAAGGTAAAGCAATATAAAGAACATAAAGTACATGAAAGTATAGCCAAAGGTGGTCTCTAATCTTGCACCAGTGCATGATTTCATTTGAGTTATTACTTCACATACGGTATACCCTGCCTTACATATTCAGTACATTATCACATACTAACGTCCCTTATGGGGGACCTGCATTTCATGCTGCAGATACAGGTGCTAGTAGATCTCCCGAGTATGAGTACAGTATATCAAACTACTGATACCAAGCTCCAGGTTGCTCCAGGGCTTTATATGTGTCTAGAGCTTATATGTTTATATTGTAAAGATAGTTGAGGAGGGGCCTATCCCGACCGTTGTCAGATACTTTCCCTTATCTAGAGGCTTTGTAGACTATGTAAAACATGGTGTGGTCATATCTCGTACTTTAAACACTATGGCCCCAACGGCCTAGTCATATGCATTTCCTTTTGGATTGCTATCACTGTTTTATCTTCTTAAATGCATGTCAAAGGTAGAAATCTCTTATAATATGTATAGAAAGCGCATAGGTATAGGTTAGTTCTCCTTATCCCTATCGGTAATGGGTGTCAATCCACCCTAATAGGTCTTTGGGGCGTGACTTATTTTCAGCCCAAGAAGGATATTAAAAAAGTCCTAAAGACATCACAACCCACTTGACTATTTGGGCCCAAAACTAACTAAGAGAAAGTTGGAAAATAGGCAACCCAAGCCCGTCAACTTGGAGACCCATTTAGGCACAAGTGTAATGGCTAAGCTGCTGGGTAACCAGCTTGATGATGTGTGGTATTTAGTTGTCAAAATGTCCAAAGAAAGCGGCCAAATTAGTCCTATAAAAGGGGTTAAAAGCAGCAATGTTTATTCACTCTTAGACTTGGAAAAAAATTCAACTTTCTCAAAACATGGGTGTTTTTCTTTCTTGACCTAGCAAGCAGTTACAAGGGGTCTTCTAGGGTTCTTGGAGAAGCCTTACACCTTGAAGTTAATGGTATTTAAGTTTACACATGTGTTTATAGGTTTTCATATAAAAAAACAAGAAGTATATAATAGTATGTTGTACTGGAAATTTGGGACAACATGTGTTTAGAAAGTTGCTGCATACTTGCCTTTTGTTTTAGCGTCTTCTCTATTGTTTGTAGGTTGTATTATGACAAGAAATTGATGTTATTAATATGGTTTGATGTATAAATATTACCCTAATTTTCCTTCCCTGATATTGGTTTGATTTTACAAATGCGTTTTATTGTGTTGTCTTAAGCGTAACGTTGATTGGAACTTGTGGGTTGTTGGATGAAAGTTTATTGTACCATGCACTTCATGACATCTTGGGTGCTATTCTAACACTATTTTAGTACTTCTTGTATGTGCGAGTGTTGTTGGAATAGTCTGGGTATAGTTGGAATAGATTTGGAGTTATCGACGTCGAAATGTAGTGAAGGGAGGTAACGTTATGCTGTCCATTTATAGGTTATGTAGAATTGTTATGTGTTATGCTTTATGGGCAGTTGTAAGGCTGTTTTGGCACTAAATTAGGCTGCACATGATGTGTACATGTGAATGTGTGTTAGAAAATACGATTAGGGGCGTCATGGTTGAAAGAATACGCTTGGGTTTATAGATACCCGCTTGCTGCCTGTATGTTGTTTTGTCATGTGATTGGGCTACCAAGATATATTTATTAGTTGTTAATGCTAGTTTTATCACCCACTATTTTTTCGATAGATATTTAGGGGAAGGGAAGGTTATCTTGAGGTAATAGCGAGGTCATACAGTGAGGTATGTAAGGCTACTTGATTTCGTATTATTTGGCATGAAACATAGATCTTTTGTTAGCACAAAAAGGCATCTACCAACTCTGACACAATTATTAAGTATGTCTACATTCATGCACATGTTCATATGGTCCCATACATAGTCACCTTCAAATATGCATACATATGGGGATACCTAGCCATATGCGACCTTATTGCTAAATAATGTTCACAAGTTGTCTCATTTCACATGCATTCCATTGTTTGTGTAACACACTCTTTTCATTACCATATTGTCTTGTATGAATATCTACATGTGACATGCTATATCTACATTACTATAGCTCCAATATTGTGACCACCAAAAGAATCACCTCAAAGATAATTGAAAGATAAAGTATATTGTATATAGATGGGTGGTAGCCCGAGGGGTGGAAGAATCCCCTAGCTAGAGACGATCCTATCACGAGTGGTAGCTCAAGGGGTTAAGGAAGACCCTAACAAGGGATGATCCTGATACATTATTTATTGATGTGAGGTAGCCCAAGGGGTGGAAGAATCACCTAGCCAGGGACGATCCTATCATGAGTGGTAGTCCAAGGGTTTAAGGAAGAACCCAGCCAGGGACGATTTCGATACAGTTTTGCCACTGATTAGTTGTTCATTCTTATTACAGCAGCGCACAAATTATACAGTAAAGGTAAAGTAATATGAAGAACATAAAGTATATGATCCAAAGTATAACCAAAGGTGTTCGCTAATCTTGCACTAGTGCATGGTTTCATTTAAGTTATTACTTCATATGCAGTATATCCTGCCTTACATATTCAGTGCATTATCTCATACTGACTTCCCTTATGGGGGACCTGCATTTCATATTGCAGGTACAGGTGCTAGTAGATCTCTCCTGTAGGAGTATAGGATATCCAGCTACTGATACTAAGCTCCAGGTTGCTCTGGGCCTTTGTGTGTGTCTAGAGCTTATATGTTTACATTGTACTGTTAGTTGAGGTGGGGCTTATCCCAAACCTTGTCAGATACTTTCTCTTATCTAGAGGCTTGTAGACTATGTGAATTAAAGTGCGGTCATGTATCGTACTTCAAACACCGTGGCCCCAATAGCCTAGTCATATGCATTTCCTTTTGGTTTGTTATCACTGTTTATCTGCTTAAAGGCATGTCAAAGAGAAATCTCCTATAATATGTATATAAAGCGCATAGATACAGGTTGTTTCTCCCGACCCTTATTGGCAGCGGGTGCTAGTCCGTCCTAATGGTACTTTGGGGTGTGACATATAAAGATAACCATAGTGGTTATTTTGAGAGAGATAGGGTTCTAGAAGCCAAGTGGGATGAAGAGATAGGTACAAAAATTATATTTATGTGCCTCCTCATAATCGTGAAGCCGGTTTTAGCAATTCAAGGATCGAAGAAATGTTTGACAAACTGTTGAAGAAAGCAGAGAACCAAGATAAGACTTTGAAGGTAATGAAATCGAATATCTCAAGTATCAACAAGAAGATTGAGTCTCATTTTGTGGACATCAGGAAACTCAAACAACAATTTTATTAAGTGTCCCTTCAATTGATTCAATGCCAAAAGGGTACTTTGTCGAGCAACATAGTCAAAAACACTAAGAATGAGGAACATTACATAGTTGTTCTGGCAAGGAATACAAAAAGTACCATTGACCCTCTAATGTTGGTGGTTGTGGATGAGAATTGTGAAAAGAGCATTGATGACAAAGTAAAGGATGAGGAATAAGGTTTAGGTAACAATGGGGTGAGAGATAAAGTGGTGAAGCAGCAAGAAAAGAACAAGATTACCCTAAGATCTCCCCCTCCTTTACCCCAAAGGATCAAGCAAAAGGAGGTGGATGGTAAGTTCAAACATTTCCTATCCATGTTGAAACAATTGTCCATCAACATTCCCCTTATTGAAGCATTGGAGAAGATGCCCGGGTATGGTAAATATATGAAGGATTTGGTGACAAAAAAAGCTTTAGCAAGAGCTTCAACATTGTAGTGCCATTATGAACAAATTTTAGTACAAAAGAAGGACGATCCAGGTGCATTTACAATCCCTTATACCATCAGTGATGTCAACTTTGCAAGAGCATTATGTAAAATTTTGGAGCAAGTATAAATTTGATGTCTCATGCTGTGTCTAAGAAGCTTGGTTTGGGTTCACCTTTACCGACACAAATGAGGTTACTGATGGTGGATAGGATAATCAAGAAGTCAGAGGGAATACCCTATGATGTGCTAGTAAAAGTGGATAAGTTCATATTTCTAGCAGATTTTGTGATTCTTTATAGCGAAGTCAACTTTGAGGTCCCAATTATTCCAGGAAGACTATTTTTGGCCACAAGGAGAGCCCTGGTGGATATGGTTTTGGGTCAACTCAGGCTTAGGGTAATTATGTAGAAATGGTTTTTGACATTTACTAGTCTATAAATTACCTCTATGAACTCAAAAGTGAAGTGTGGGCTATGAAGGAATTTTTACGAATCATGATGACTAAGTCATGCCATGATGTTAAATAAGGCTCTACATGGGAGGCGAAGCAAGAGGTTTAAATGCTTTTGTTTGTTTTTGATTTTATTGGTAATTTGTGGATTTTTGTGTAGCATTTTGATTGATTGTTGAGTTTTATTTTTAGACATTGAATTGGTTGCATGTTTGTGTAATGGTGCACTTTCAGAAAATTGTGTTGGTTATGGATATGATGATGAAATTTCAGAATATGTCATTGGAAGTTGCATCTAAGACCATGCCTACGAGTTGTAGTGCACACTGTGACTCGTAATCATGCCTCGTATAGGATAATAGTGATGACTTGAAGATGGCACTTGCACAACTAGCCAATGTTACAACTCGTAGTCCCAACTACGAGTCGTAAATGGTGTTTGTAGTGCCAAGTATGATTTCAAAATTTTGTAAAGTGTTGAACAACATACAAAACCAAGATTTATGGGTCATTGTCAGAGCTACGACCCATAGTCGGGGTTTCATAGACTCGGCTCAGTAACTTTTTAAAAGTTACCCGATTATGAATATAAAGAGTGAAATTTATTTTTGTCCATAATTTCTTAACCCTAACCTCATTTTCACCCCTAATCATTTTCCCCAACTCTCTTCATGACCCGTCGTGAAGGCTACGAGTCATAACTGCATCTCGTATCTAGTTTTAGTTTCAAAAATCAAAATGCACCTGTGGACAATGAGGCCGTGGACAATGAGGCCGCAGTACGTCCTATAGTCTTCACTACGAGTCCTACCAGGGTCTCGTACCTGTCACCTGCAACTAATGGAGTGCTGATTTTTCTTTGTTCTTCTTTTGTTTTTTGTTTATTTTGTCGAACAGTTTTAGGCTAAGCATTTTGGTTTATACATATTACAGATATTATGGATCCCAAGAGTAGAAAAGCAACAATCAAAGCCCTTAGAAGAAAGTTTATCGATGAATCTCAAGATAACGAACAACCAGAGGCAGAGGGGCCTCAAACTAGGGTAGCTGCACAAACTGCACAGATGCTGATACAAATAAATAGTACCTCCTAGTCTGATTAGGAGGGAAGTTAGGGTAGATTTGTGCAAAGTTCACCACAAATGACTCCCGTAAAAACGAGGTCGAGTTCTAAGAAAGATTCTCAAAGTCGGGAGGTTGGACAGTCTTCATCCACTTCTACTCCACCAGATGCTCAAACATATTAGTGGGGTGTCAAAAGGATGAAGAATAGTTGTGATGATGGGCTACAGATGAAGGAGCAAGGAAAGATAGTACGTTCAATTAGTGAGGAGCCTCGATTTGTCGATACAGGGTTAAACCATGTCCCTGGAGTTGAAAAGGACATGGAATGACATGGGCTCAGATGGCTTACTTAAAAGGTGGATCATTGCTCTCTAGCAATAGAACGAGAATTTTGTGTAGCCTATGCAACAACCATACTTAAGGATCTTCCAAAGAATAAGAAGCCTCTCGAGGAGCCCAGATTACGGGAGGTGTTGGTGAGAGGTCGAGGGGTGGAAATATCTGAGGAAACTATCCACTAAGTATAGTTTGGTCCTTCATAAAGAGGACCAAAGTCTAAAGGTGAGTTTCATCACTGAATTTGGCAGATTAGACAAGTTCTTATTTCTAAGAGTGTGGACAAAATGACTGAGCGCCTGATATAGGTCGCGAGTCAGATTGATGAGCATGGTCTAGAGCTCGCACGGGTGACAACTCATTTAGAGCCCATAGTGAAGTCTTATCTCTCCTTCCCTACCAAGTTTTGGTGGCCTATTGTTAGATGTCGGATTTGACCCATGTTCACAGAAAATATTTTCACATTGGAGTGAATTGTTCTGGTTGCCAACATCTTAGCTGGCTATGACATTGACTAGGCGTACCTTATAGCTGAGCAGATCCATGTGTCAGTGCTCAAAAGGACTTCTTGCATGCCCTTTCCCATTCTTATACACAGGCTTTGTATAAAGGCAAAGATGCAGGTATTACTTTAGCTAGGCTCCCTGGTGGTAGCACACCACACCATGGATCCTAGCCTGATCAAGGCTGATGAGAAACCAGTGGCACTTTAGCGGGCATTGCCTCCTCCCATGGCCGAGACATTCATGCCTGAGCCATATGCTATGTTTTGACAATTGCCACCACTACTACTCTAGCTACTACAACTTCTGATGAGGACCACAACAACTTGCAGCAGTCGACGCTAAGATGGGTCCCTCTATAGTCGCATCCGTACCAAGCCATCTATATCACTAACTATATTCGCAGACATCATGTCTGCTATTGCTTTTCAGGCCATGGTTCGGAGAGTATCATGGGCTAAGGCACAATTAGCTCATAAGGAAAATTAAGCCATGGGTCCAACACACAATTCAGCCATCAAGGATTGCTATAGTGGTTGTCCGAGTTGATGGCTTTGAGGACAGAGTTTAGAAAAGACTTACTAAGGCCTAGGATATAGATTTATCAGCCTTCCGTTAGGAGTTGATGAAGTTCAATTATGTCTTGATTACTTCATTAGCGGCTCGAATCACAGTTCCTGACTCTGCACTTACAGATAAGCCACTATTTGATATGTTCTCAGAAGACTCACCACACTCTCCCGGGAAGAGGCCTATGGAGGAGGCTGATGCAGAGGAGGGGAACAAGCGACAGAAGACCTCCGAGGAGGATGAGGAGCTAGATGAGATCACTGAGTTCATCCTAAAGACATTGAGAGAGGAAAAGGAGTTGAGGATTGTTCAAAAGCTTGAGAGATTGCAGGGCATTGGCTTATCCATCATGGCTGCAACATAGACTTCCTCGCAGGAGGGATATACTCAGGGACAACTAGAGACCAGTGCTTAGGCACCATTTGATTTTTGACTTTTGATCCCATGTGGTTATTTTGTTATTATTTTTGTACATTGTGGACAAAGTAAATGTTTTTCGAGGGGATGTGGGTAGTTATGGACAAGGGTGAAGTCTGACCAGCCTTTAGTGCATAACTATCCCAGTTTTGATATCTCGAGGTTTCTTGCCTATGTTCTTTTGTCATAGATTTTTAATTTTGTATTGAACCACCACATTTTAGATGTTGTACATAGTTTTTACGGTATATGATAGTTAAACTCTTTGCATGTACATTGTTTTGATGGTTTATAAAATTTTAAAAACATAAATTTGATGGTTTATAAAATTTTTGAAAAAGTTGGTACCCTTTAAATATTTTGTTGATTAATAGTTATTTTATGATCATGCATGTTTGAATGATTTGGAATTGTTTGTTATGACTAGGTGAAGAACAGTTGATGCTTAGAGCATGATCTATGAGTCTATGGTGGCTATGTATGCAATGTTATGGGCATGTTAGCTACTTTTGTTATGTTCATGCATTGTTTATTGATTTTGAACTTGCCCTATTACTTTGAGTTGGACTAAAGATTGTATGGGTTAGGAAGGGATCTTGGGCTCTTGTTCATTTCTTTAGTCCACTTTTGCCTAAATGATTCACCAAATGAAATAGTGTATCCCTTGATCCAAATGTTTGAGCCTTAGATGTACCTTTTCTTTCTTAATACCTAGCTAGCCTAATTTTTCTAGTGAAATAACTTGATATTTTTCCTAGTCTATCCTTGAACATTATGAACCTTAATTGATAGAAAAATCCTAAGTTGAGGGTGGCTACCGAAAGTGGCCCTGGCTTAGGGATTAGATATTGTGTACTTCACCTCAGGCTAAAAGCCTAAGTCAAAGGTGGCCTATATTATGGTATAATAGAAAAAATGAGGTGGTGAGTTAGGAATAATAGAAAGAGTCAAAAGTCATGTACCAAGTAAGAGAAAAAGAGAAAAAGATGCCCAGTATGAGCTGAGAAAAAGCAAAACAAATTTGAAAATAATGCAAGCTGAAAAATGAAGAGAAAATACCCGGAAAGCTTGAAAATAAGGAGTAAGGGAAGACAAGTTGAGAATGGTTGAGTTGTTTAGGTGAAAGTATTGAAAAGAATAGATGAAGGTTGGCCTTTAGCCACTAATTACACCTAATGCCACACCAAAGCCCCATGAACCTGCATTATAAGCCTATGAAGTCCTAAAGTGATCCTAATCTAACCAGTCAATTGTCTGGGTTGTGAGTATGTGGGCTAGCATATGATAATATTTGTCATGCATGAATCACATTTTTGAGTGTGACTATGATTGCACAATCCCATGAGTATTTTTTGAAATCATATCGAGTGTTTAAAAAGGGACTTCTTTTCTTTGAGGGCATTGGTATTGTATGGTTAGCATTGGATTTATTCAGTGAATGTGGATTGTTGATGCTGCTTAGCTTGTCACAGTTGGATTCTCAAATGAGTCGATATATTTTGATTTGCTTAAAAGCTACATGATCATATTATGAAAATGTTGTAATGGGTACCAAAGTTAAGAGTGAGTACGGTATATGCCAATAAGTTGATTGCTATATACTGCTTATTATCTTACTAGATTGAGTCATAGTTTGAGGGCAAAAAACAATTCTAAGTGGGGGTGTTCATGCATTATCAAAATACAACACATTTGGTGTCTAAAGAAAGGAATTTTGTGTGTTCTCAATGCGACTTTTTATGATTTTTATATGTTTTTATGTTTATATTTGCAAAATATACTGGTTGGCTTGATTTTTGGAAAAGTTGCAGACTTTGTTGATTTTCAAATATCTATGTGACCCACAACGAGTTGTACGTGATGATCGTAGCAAAATCTTAGAATTTGAAGTTTAGCAATACGAGCTTAGGGTACAAGTTGTAGTGCTCACTATGACTCGTAGAAGGGGGCCTCGTAGCGATCAACAGTGTTGATTAAAATTGGACCAAGAAATTCAAGGGTTGACTACACGATGGCTCTATGAGTCATATACCACACTACAACTCACACAGGTGAATCATAACAGTAAAGTCCAAATCGCCAAGTGCTGGCCACAAAAGCCCGATAAAGGCTCGTAGGTCACTCTATGAGCGGTAACTACAAGTCATAGCAGTTACCGACCAGATTTTCTAAATATTTTAAGGAGATTTTTATAAATACTATATGATAGGGTTTTGGAATCAGTTTTTTTGAGGGCTTTTAAAGAACTTTTCATACTTCTTGATACAACAGTTAGATTTTAGTAGGGTTTAGAGTAGAAAATTACAGTTTTTCTTATATTTTAAAGGGGAACAGACCTATGCCAAAGGGTCCCACCCTTTGGACGGTCATGGTTTGAGCCACACACACCCAATCCTTATTATGTAACCAAACCAAAGAGAAAGTATAAGGAGAAGGGCATAGACCTTACCTTTGACCCTAAGATTGTTGTAAGGTTGGTTGTCCTACCTTTGACCCTAAGACTGTTGTAAGGTTGGTTTTCCTACTAAGTACAACTAACTGATTACCATATTCTAAAAGAAGCAAGCCAAGAGAACCTATGAGAGGACTCTCACAATACATTTTCTAGGAAATATATAACTTAGGAGACTTTCCCTTTACATAAAGCAACAATGAAAGACCTAATCAAAGATAAAATAAAAGAATACAACAAAACTAAAACTAAAACTCAAGGCAGTAGTTTAATTCTTCTTGATTTCTTCCTTCTAAAATTGAGCAAACCCAATTTATCCATCAAATAGATACCTTTGACTTTAGAAGGGAGCTGTTGATATGTGTAGAGATGTTGGGGAATATCTGATACTCCACTTAGATAATAGGTTAGGTGCACCATTAGTCTCTCGGTACATATGTTGACACTTGAAATCATTAAGTTGTGAAATAACATCGTCTAACTCATTGATAAACTCGTATAAACTCCAAGGAGCTTTAACATCAGAACTAGTCCATTTATAAAGGAGTTGAGAATCAACTTCTAAAGTAATATAACCATAACCATGTTAAGAACAAGATTACACACCATAACATGCAGCCTGCTTCAGCCTAATTGTTTGTGCCAAATCCTGATGGAATAGTAAATGCAAACAATATATTACCATGTTGATCTGTAAGGATTCCCCCTCCACTTATTCTACCTGGATTATGCAACGCACTAGTAACCGTATTAAGTTTCAACCAAGAATCAGTAATAGGTTTCCAATAAACCCTTGTGATGCGCATTTAATCCATGCTAGTCTCCACCAGATTTATCATTTCCTGCTAGGTGCTAGGCCAATTCATGTATGAAAAAGAAGTAACAAGCAGAAAGAAGATGTTTCTGATAATAAGGTACTTCACCCTAGCAAAAATTGGCTTTTTATGACCATATCTTGCAGCATATTTGTTCCTCCACAAATTCCAGCATACAAATATTGTTACTGATTGGATCAAAAGCTTGTAGATATCATTTTTGGTCTTACTTTGCCACCAACAAATCAAAAAGCTGCTAAGAGGGCTGTGGCTGTGAGTAATACCAAGGAAACATCAGACATATTGCCATATATAATTAGCAAAGCTTCCTGTGAAAAAGATATGTTCAATGTTGTCAAGTCCAGTTGTAATACAACAAGAACAGTCAGCTGGTTCCACGCCAAAAGTGATGAGTTTATCATTGGTAGGAAATTTGTTCTTTAATGCTCTCCAAATACGGAATGACACATTGAAAGGAATGTTTTTTTGCCATAATAACGACATACTTAGACTTTTCTATTTTTTCTTTTTGATGCACTCCCAAGGAGATGCAACAGTAAATTGACCATGTTCTGTTAACTTCCAGAGTTCTTCATCAGGAACTTCAGCTTGGTATTGAAATTTTGTTTGTAAAATTTAAAGCACAAGAATTGGAGGAGCATGTTGTCTAGTCAGACCCTCATTCTACTGACCAGTACTAAGAAAATGTTGCACCTTAGTGTTAT
The DNA here is from genome assembly GCA_025774065.1 of Solanum ossicruentum. NCBI lineage: Eukaryota > Viridiplantae > Streptophyta > Magnoliopsida > Solanales > Solanaceae > Solanum > Solanum ossicruentum. The sequence goes on along the minus strand of JAOTQR010077261.1, from coordinate 11,881 downwards.
CCAATCTATAATTATCAGAAACATGGCTAGCTAGAGGCCCAATCCCTAACTAATCATCCCACCAAAATGAACGTGTACATTAATTCAACCTCAGATTAGGAGCCAATCTGCACAACAACTTAGATATGATCTTGTTTGAGATATTACTCAGATTAATAGTTCTGAACTCATTCAACTTATTGGTATCCTACACCTTGGGAAGAAGGACCAGACAAACATATGTCATAAAGTTTGGCATGTTGCTACCACAGAAGAAAGAATGAACAAACTCTAGAAGATCAGCTTTAATAATTTTCCATCACACCTGAAACTACTTGCCACTAAAACAATCTGGACCATATGCTGATTGTTGATTCATAGAAAAGATAACCTCTTTAAGCTCCTATAAAGATGGCATGGCCTGCCAAGTCTAATTGTGTTCTTCAATAATCAATATTGGAATGTAATTCAACATCCCTTCACTGATTTTGTCTTCTTGACCAGTAAAAATGGTCTAAAAATAGCTAAACGTTGCTGCAGTAATATCTTCACTTGTGGATAAATTTCATCATTCAAACTTGTGATTCTAATTTCAAATAGGGATTCATTGTTCTTCAATTATCTTGGGTAAGCAATCTTTCATGTCTACTAATTTTATTGAGATTTGTGTGCCCAAGACATGAGTGGCTAAACCCACAACTTAGGTTTGTGGAAACCATGAGTAGCTAGCTTAACAACTTGAATTATTTGCACTTCTTGAGTTCGGTATTTTCATGAATTATCTTTTTTCCTTCATTTTGATTGTTGTTTAATGATAGCGAACCTTAAAACTCTCTTAATGTCATGATCCCGATCAAGGTAGTGATGAATAGGAAAAGAAAATGGGTGATAAAGTTCGATTAATATGTTCTCATCTAATAAACCAAACTCGGCCAAGGAGAGGTTGACTAGGATAATAGGTAACAGTTAGTTTGGCACATTATGGTTGTCGTCCTAGCACCATTGTGAAATTTGACCTTTACCTTTGCCCAAGGGTTTAAAGAACATAAATTATCATCCCTCATGCAATGTCCTAATTTAGGTTGTGTTATCCGAGTTGTTTGAGTTAGTGAATGATGGGAAACACAATTTCTCAAGTTGCTCTCCAATTTGATTGTTTGTTCACTTTATTAGTATTGTTTTATTTATTACTAATCATTAAATTCCCCCCCCCCCCCGCCTTTGTTGAGAATAGACTTATTTGATGATTGAAATGATTTTCGATGAATCAATGCGGCAAAACCCTGTATGTCCTTGGGATTCGACCTATCCTATGGTTAGGTTTTATTTTTGAAAACGATCACTTTATCCTCAAAGTTAGAAATATTGTTTGATCGTGATCAAAATCCTCTACAAAAATGGTGTAACTTAGGTGATATCAAAGATTTATGCTTCATTGTCGAGGAATATGACTAGACTTTTCTGAATTGACTAGTAATTTTAATTCGAGTGTTAATCGTTAGTTCCATTTATGTTATTTTAGATTTTGTTTTTGTCTCATTGCAACGTGTACGAGTATTATATTCCTAACATTTGGAGTCAAGGAATCCCTTCATTCCATTTGATCCAGAGATCCAACAAATTGTATGAAGAATGGGCCAAGAAAATGCAAACAACGCATCCAATGCCGCTTTAAATTGCTGTAATAATGTTGATGATAGGAACAAGAACCCAACTCCTTTGGAAGGCATTCTACAACATCGGGAGTTCAATACTAATGCTTATCGATGGAATAAGTACAAGTTTAACTCCATGGCTATGGATATGACTGGAGTTATTATGTTGCCACTACTACAAATAGACACAAAGTTCATAGTCACTAGTGGGTTACATTAGATGCTTCAGAATCATGGTCTATTTGCGGGCTTACCATCAAAGGATCCATATAGCCACTTGCACAATATAGCATTTGTTTGCAAGAGTGTAATGGTGACACTTTGAGCAATACATGGGAATGGTTTACTAAATGTTTGAGCAGCGTTCCTAACCACAAGATAGTTGATGATTCCTTGGTGGAGATCTTTTATCATGATCTTGATGAGAATAGTCATGCTTTTGTGGACACTATCATGGGGGGCATATTTCTAGATCATACATTTGCAAGGATTGCTAAGCGTTTGGAGCAAGTGGTCAAGACAAATTGTGCGTGGAGATAGTGGGTTAGAGCATCCATGAAGATTCCATGTGCTTTCAGTGTGGGTTTAGAGCAAGCGAAAATTAAGGAAGAGCTTATGCTACAGCTTGCTCAGCTTCGCACAAGCATGGATGTGGTGATCAAATAGAATCAAGAGGGAGTGAATGTAGTGGTTCACCAAACTCCACGTGCACCTATGTATCAAGAGCCATAATATGAAGAGGATGCATGTTTTATGAATGATCAGACAGGGGTTCCCTAAACAACGCCCAAGGGTCCAACTAGGACTATTTCAGCCAAGGTCAAGGAAACCAAGGTCGAAACCATGGTAGAGATGGAACTTTCAGAGATAACTGGGGTGGTTACTCTGATAGGAATTGAGATACATAGATTGGGGACGTAGAAAAGGCTTCAGCACTGGTCCTTTTGTGCCACTGCATAATTGTCACATAGGTAAGGAAATTCCAATATTGAGGAGATGATTGAACATTTGTTGAAGAAAGCTAAGACATAGGATGACACTCTAAGTGGCATGAAATCATATATTTCAAGCATAAATTAGAAAATAGAGTCTTATTTTGTGGCTATTACAAAACATGAGCAACAGTTTACTCATGTGTCAACTTAGTTGAATCAGCACCAAAATGATACATTACCTAGCAAAATAGTGAAAAATTCTACGAATGAGGGGCAATGTTTGGCAGTTACTACTAGGGGTGGCAAGAGCACTATTGATCCTCCGATGTCGGTTGATAAGGAAGATGATCATGAGGAGATTGTTGCAACAATGGATGCGGATGAAAGAGATTATCGTGGTAAGGATAGGGTGAGTGAAGTAGCTGTAGTGCCACAAGAGTATAAGTCCATACCTATGCCTCCTCCTTCTTTCCTCAAAGAATAAAAAAATGGAGGAGGAAGGTATGTTCAAGAACTTTCTATCAATGCTTAAGCGGCTATCTATCAATATCCCTCTCATTGAGGCTTTGGAAGAAATGTCGGCCTATGCCAAGTACATGAAGGACTTGATCACCAAGAAGCGTGTTGAGATTCAGGAGCTTTCTCAAGAGCTTCAACATTGTAGTGTTATCACTACGAAGTCCTTATCTTAAAAGTAAGAAGTTCCAGGTGCTTTCATCATACCTTGCACTATAGGTGATGTGGATTTCGCAAGGGCACTATGTGATTTAGGTGCCAATATCTATCTAATGCCTCATACGGTCTAAAGAAGCTTTGATTGGGAGCCCCCACTCCTACTAGCATGCAGTTGTTAATGGCGGATCAAATGTTGAAGAAGCCTATAAAGATACTTTATGATATGTTGGTTAAAGTAGAGAAATTCATGTTCCATGCATACTTTGTTATTCTAGATTGTGAGGTTGATTTCGACGTCTCAATCATCTTGGTAAGACCATTCGTAGCCTTTGGGTGAGCTCTAATGGATAAATAAATTAGTCATTTTAGGTTTAGATTGAATTATGAAGAAGTTGTCTTCGACATCCTTCAGTCTATGAGGCATCCAGAAGAGCTCAAGAGTGAAGTCTGGCAATTGGTGAAGGCTGAGTAACTAATTTGACTATGTCATGTCGTGATAATAAATCAGGCACTACTTGGGAGGCAACCCAGGGTGAACTGGCGCTTAGGTACCCAGGTATGTTTTTGACCCTTTTTTGTTTTTATTTTGCTTAATTTTGTGCACTGATGACAATGCACATCATTTTCAATCCAGTATGGATAGTTATGGTCTCAGTAAAGTCTGAGTAGATTATGGTCCGTAACTACCACAATTTTTTATCCCGGATTTTCTTGCCTATGTTCTTTTTCTTTGTGAATATTTAATTTCTAGTGAACCAACATGTTTAGGATGTTTAGATAATATGTATAGCATAGAGTACTAATATTTATGGCATATAACATATTTTTTATGTTTTATTTTGAATAATAGTGGTACCCACCAAATATTTTTATTAGTAGCTAGATAGTAACCATGCATGTTTAGGTGTTTAACAATACCTATTCCAATTAATGAGGGCAAATTGAGATAAGAAGCATGATCAGTGAGTCTTTTGTTGAAAATGTATGCATTGCCATGTGAGCGTGAGCTTATTTTGCTAGATTCATGTATTTTGTGCTAATTAAGAACTTTCCCTATTGCTTTATGTTAGATCATAGATTAAATGGATTAGAAAAGGTTCTTAGGAAATTGTTCTTACATGTACCATTTCTTTCTAAACAACTAATTAACCTAGCCTTGTGTAGTGAAAACCCTGAAATTGGTTGTGGTCTTTCCTTGAGCATTGTGAACCTTGGCTGAGGCAAAAAGCCAAAATTGAGGGTGGTTGGTGAAAGGGTAAAGCATAAAAATAAGGGGGAGAGTTAAGAATGAACAGAAAAAGAAGATAAATCATGTACCGGGTGCAAGAAAAAGAAAATATGCCTTAGAATGAGCTAAAAAACAAAAAGAAGCATAAAAACAAGACAAAAACCTGAAAAATGAGAAGAAAACACCCGAAAAAGGTTGAATAAGGGAAAAGGGAGAATAAGGTGAAAATGATAGTGTTGGTAGGGCAAGAGTGTAGAAAAACGTTGTTTCAAGGGGGTCCATTAGTCACTATTTTCCTAAAATATCATACCAAAGCCCTCGAGCCTACGTTACAAGACAAGAAAGTCCTAAAGTGATCCAACGCCAGTTAGCTGAAGGTTTGGGTCATGAGTAGAGGGGAAAGCTTATTATATTAGTCGTTGTGCTTGAATATCTTTTGTGAGAGTGAGTTTTTTTGCACAGTCCCATAGTTAAACATGAAATCATCATTGAGTGTCAAATATGGAACTTCTTTCTGTGGAAGCACTTGCATTGCATTGTTAGGATTTGACTTGTTTAGCAATTGTGGACTATTTATTGCTTTCTTGTGTTGTCACATGCACCAGTTTGCATAGGTTTGCTAAATAGCTATCTGATCCTATTTTAAAATCTGGTGTGGGTATCTAAGTGTGAGATGTATATAATATATGCCCTTGAGTTGAGGTCCTTGTGTTACCGTATTGTCTATATAAATTTAGAAGCTGTTTAAGGACAAGCAACAATTTTAAGTTGAGGATGTTAATGTGCTGCTAAAATACCGCACTTTGTTTCTTATAACATTGAATTTTATGTGTTCTCAATGTGATATTTGTGAGTTTTATGTTTTTTTATGTTTAAGATTTGTAAGAATATAGGTTTGCCATGATTTGGGGCAAAATTGTAAAACATTACTTGTTTTTGATGGTTTATGAGAGCCTTTATGAGTCTTAGCGCATTTTATGAGTTGTATAGGCCGTTTTGTGACAAATTACAGTGAAAGAATTAATTTGAAGATCAACTCAACGAGATAAATGCATGAGTCATAGAGCATTACATGAGTTGTATTGATGGGTTTCATGAAGTTTTTCACTAAGGGACCATTTTATGAAGTTGAAGCCTAAAATCATGCATTACGAGTCATGGATTAGTTTACAAGTCATAAAGTGAAGTCATAGAAGAGAAGTCCAAGATCCCAGGAGCTGACTACAAGACCCAAGCTATAACTTATACACCACATTATTAGTTGTAGAGACCATTTATGGAGTCCGCCGATCAGTTTTTCTATATTATTTAGGACTTAATTATAATTACTATAAATAGCACTTTTAGGTTGTTGTACAAGCGAAGATGTCATTATTTAGTACTTTTAGGGTTTGTACTTAGAGAACTCAATTCTTGAGAGAGAAGATAGTGATAAAACACTTGTGGATGAATTTGATCTTGATGCTTGTGATTTTCATCCTTTCTTGGATTTTATTGATTTTAATTCAATTGGGTAAGTATCTATTTATGTTTCCACAGTTAATAATTTCTTAATCTACCCATAGCATGTGTAGCTAAATCCACAACTAAGGTTGTGGTTACCACTAAGAACTAAGTAAACCCGGGTAATTTACAATTCTTAGATTAGGTATAAGCATGTATTAATCAACTAGTTTTTCTTTTCATGTTTTGTAATGATGGACAACATTAGAACCCACCTAGATTTACTGACTGGACAAATGTAGTAATGAATAAGAAAAGAGATTCATTAACAGAATTTGATTGATGTATTCTTGTCTAATCAACCGAACTAGGCAAAGGGGAGGTTGTACTTTGACTTATAAGTAATGGTTAGTATTGCACTATGGAGATGGGCCAAGTCACATAGTGAAATTGGACTCTCACATTTGGAAAAAGGGCTTTGTAAACTTAAACTACCGTCCTACATGCTATAAACTAGTCAAGAATTGGGTTATCCAGTGATGCTAAGTTGGGGAATTATGGGGAACACGATATCCTAGTTGCTCTCTATTATTTATTGTCTCTCATTACAGTTAGTTTAGTTTACTTCTTATTGACTATTTCAAACCACCCCTCTATGAGGAATTGAGTTGGTTAACTACTTGAATTACTTATTGGTAAATTGATCTCGAGTCTACGTACTCCTTGTGGGTTCGACCATAACCTTTATTAGGTTTTATATCTTGAAAATGACCGCTTTGTGATCTAAAAAGGTGGTGTAACTTGGCAGACATCACTAAGATATTATGGATCCACTAAGTTAATGTTTGTAAGGAAAAAGAATCCAGCCTTAACTGGCGGGAAGCCCCTTAAATACTATGGTGGTAAAGAGTTATTAGACTTGGAGATTTCTACTAATTTTCCGCGAAAGATAATCAAAATCCTTCATCCCTAAATCCACATTGCTCTAAGTATAACCAGTAATGGAAAGACATTTAATTAAATTGAATAAAATAATTATTTTAATAATATTGAGTAGGTCAGAAATCATGAAAATCGATAATTTTTTTTATAATACTCTATGCAAAAGTATTCTAAATCATAAAGTTGATAATTTAATACATGAATAATTTTGAGACATGAATAGTTATGCATACTGAGGAATCACAAAAATATTTTGAGTATAAATTGATGGATAAAATCATGTAAAACATATATTCATGGAAAATTCACATGGAGGAATTGAACTGAAAGAAAAAATCATGTACTTTTCATAAAAAAAACCTTATACGTTATAGAAATCATAAACTTGAAAGCTAGGTTTTCTTTTGGATAAAAGTATGGAGGGATACCCAATGATCAAATCGCATACACATAGACTAACAAACCTTGGCTTGAATTCTTTGAATAGAGGTTCGAAGCTTGGAACACTAATTCTTTGTCGAGAGGAAACCTGAGAGAGAAAAGACTAATTTCTTGGGGCTGTGTGTGAAAAGAAGGAATTTGGGGCATTAGAATCCTTTAATCCCATATAAAATAGTCCAAAATGAATTAGTATATCGATTAAAATAATGAAAAGACCAAAATAGCCTTGATTAAAACATGTCCGAAGACATCCACAAAACTCATCTATGGACACTACAATCCATAAATGTGGTGTGCTTCACAACCATGAATAAGATTATACATAATGTGGCTTTAAGACACCCTAAGAAATTAGAAACTAATGTTTGAATATGAAGTTTATCACAACCCAAGACTGCACCCCAGTTGTGCTACAATGCTTAGAGCCACAAGCGACTCCAAGCTAACCTCACTTTCTAGCATGACACTACATTTTGTGTGAAAAAGAAATAGAAAATAACTAAATATAGAACTAAACTAAAATTAGTATAAATATCAATAGATGAATATTTGAATACTCATACGCTAAATTTAAACTGACTATCTGAAAATCCTCTACTAAGAATGAGTTGCTAGGAAATCCCCTAGCTAACTCCAACTTTCTGGAACTAAAAATAAATGACTTAAAAAGAAACATAATGTACTAATCTTGAAAAGATAAGGACTAACCAAATAACATTGTTGTTGTTCGAAAGCGCTCTAACCATGTGTGAGATAGTAAAGATCCAAATCTATATCATAAAACAATATAAGCAAAAAGTATATGATTAGTACTTGAAATATACTAACTATGTAGAATAGGAAAAGTAACTGTGATAACTGGACATGTTGGAATGTAAACATAATTTGATGCAATGATCAAGTAAATACATGAAACTGATATATGTTAAGATCACTAAGTACTTGTTCATGTAATCATTGAAAAGACTGACTATGGGAGGTACTTAAACTGACATATAATTATGTGAGCTACTAATGGTGACTTTGATGTACAATATAATCTCTATCAAAGAAGTCCAATTTACTTTTCTATGGCACAAAGGTTGATCTAAGTAATTATGGATCCACTAAGCTAATGTCTATAAGGATTAAGAATTTAGCTTCAACTTATGGGAAGCCCCTTAAATACTATAGTAGTATAGAGTTAATAGACTCACATATTTCTACTAAAAAGTTCACGAATTCTCATCAAAATCCTTCATTACTAAATCCACTTAGCTCTAAGTATAACTCTTAATGGAAAGTCATGTAATTACTGTATACAAGAACTATTCTAATAATATTGAATATCTCATAAACCATGAAAATTGATAATTTCTGAGACATACTTTATCGAAAGCATTCTAAATCATAAATTTTATAATTTGACACATGAATAATTTTGAGACATAAATAGATATGCATACTGAGGATTCATGAGAATATTTTGAGTATAAATTTATAGGTAAAATCATGTAAAACATATATTCATGGACAATTCATGGGGAAGAATTGAGTTGAAAGAGAAAACATGTGTTTTCCCTGAAAACCTTCAAATTATGGAAATCATAAACTAGAAAGAAATGTTTCTTTTTGGAACTCAATGGGTGGAGGGATAACTAGTGATCAAATGCCACATACATAGACTAGCAAACCCTTACTTTAATTCTTTGAATAAAGGCTTGAAGCTTGGAATCCTGATTCTTTGTTAAGAGGAAACTTGAAAGAAAAAGACTAATTTTCTTGGGTTGTGAATGAAAAGAGGAATTAGGTCATTATAATCTTTTAATCCATAAAAAATAGTCCAAAATGAAGTAGTATAGGGATTAAAAGAATGAAAAAGTCCAAAATAGCTCCGATTAAAGACTATAGGATGTCATCTACAAATAACATTTATGGACTATAATCCCATCTATGAACCATAGATTTTTGTCCATGGAAATTATGTTTGGATTAAAAAATACTGAAATTTGATCTATGAGGCATGTTTATGAGTCATAGATCATTTTAAAATCCCTAAATATGGCTTTTAAGAATCAGGAAATTTCAGGGTTTCTAAACATCGGTTCACAAGCCTATCTATGGCCCATAAAAGGTTTTACGAGCTATAAAATTAGCTCATAAATCTGAAATAAACTTACAGGTTCTGATGCAAGCCCAGCTTCCCAACTACAGCCAATAGTCCTTTTTATGACCTTTAGATGTGTTTGCAAAACACAAAAAAATTTATAGACTTGAATTTTTTGACTATTTAAGGCCTAATCTTTACTTAGAAACATCTTGGCTGTTACCGCTATCAAGATATTCAACCTTAAATTCATCCACTATCTTGACATGATAACAATATTCACATATACCAGTAATCATTTTAACATTTATCTTGTCCATACTTAAATGAGAATATATTTTTTGTTATTGAACATCGTGCATGATTTCCTGTTGACATGGGACTTTATCAAGGATCTGTGTTGAGTCCTTTTCTATATGCTTTGGTGATGGATGAGTGACGCAATCTATGGAGGAGGAGGCTCAATGGTGTATGCTATTTGCAGATGACATAGTACTGATTGGCGAGATCCAGACTAAAGTTAATGATAAGTTGGAGGCTTGGTGACGTGCCTTGGAGCCCAAAAGATTCAAACTGAGAAGGAAAAAAACAGAATACTTGGAGTGCAAATTCATTGTTGTGATGGAAAAAGCGAACACTGATGTGAGACTTGCCATTCAACCTATCCCAAGGAGAGAAAACTTTAAGCATCTGGGGTCAATCAACTAGACTAGTGGTGATATCAAGGATGATGTAGCACATAGTATTGGGGTAGCATGGACAAAAATGAGGCTTGCCTCTAGAGTATTCTGTGATAAGAAGATACTACTTACATTCAAAGGTAAGTTTTACATGATGGTGGCTAGACCATCTTTTCTTCTGGGGTGGAGTTTGGCTAATAAAAAATGCAGTTGTACAGAAGATGCAGGTCGAAAAGATGAAGATATTAAGATAGATGTTTGGTCACACTAAGAGTGATAATATTAGGAATGAGACCATTTGGTAGAAGCTAGAGGTGGCCCCTAGGGAAGCGAGAATGCGATTGTTTGGACACCTACAAATAAGGAGTATCAATGCTCCTATTAGGAGGTATGAGAGGTTGAATCTAGGAGTTACACGGATTAGTAGAGGTAGACTAAAAATGTATTAGGGAAAGGTGATCAAAGAAGATATGCGAAACTTAATATCACTGAGGACATGATCTTAGATAGAAAGAAGTATACGTCGCAAATTCGAGTAGTAGGCTAATATGTTGGTAGGGTTAGGTAGAGTAGCAGGATGAATGGTGGTTAGGGTTTGTTGGATGTTTGGCATTAGAGTATAGTTGTGTAGTAGGAGTAGTCATGTATTGTTATTATCTATCATATACATATTGATGTTATCATTACATCATGTTGATTTACATCCTGTCATGTGCTTTGTGTTGTTGTTATTTTTTCTATTTCTTTTCCTTTCCCTTCCCCCTTTTTTTCATATCTAGTTTATTTTTCTTATAGGTTTTTGAGACGAGGGTTCCTAGGGAAAAACTTCTCTACCTTGTGACCCCAGACCCCAGTTGTGGGATTCCACTGGGTATGTGTTGTTGTTATATTAAACATCCTGCATATGGTACTAAAAATCAATGAAAACTGTGTTAATGAATGGAAAGATGGTATAGGCTCATGCTGACAACATGTGATAAAACTACAAAATAGGAAGAAGAATATAATATAGAGAAGCAAGAATACTTCTTATTTTTCTTGAACAATAAATTTACAATGAAGAGAACCATTTATCAATAAGAAAAAATTTACTTTTGTCCCAAAGTTAAGGTTCCTAGCTTTTCTCTAAAAGATAGATTTTCACTATATTAAATGCAAAATGACAATTTTGTCTATTATAGAGTCATTTAATAAAGAGTAAAAGGTTCAATCAACATTCCAATCAATTTTGTTATATTTTTTATTATTAATATAAACAATAATATAGGGTCAAAATCAGTACTGAGTTTTATAAATAATTTAGTCTTAGAAATGGGAAACCAAATATTTAAACATAATGCACATTACAACAAAATTTAAGATTTCAATACCTTTCATTGATAATATAATGTACATAACTTTCAATAATATTCAATACTAAAATAATTACAATTTTTCCTAGGTAAGTTTGTGAATCTTTTGATGTTTTATGAAAAGACTTCAAACATGGATATTATGATGCAATTATAGTTAAATGAAGCATATTAATACAATTTCATGACAATCTATGGTTTATGATGACTATTAAGAGGAATTCCATGATTTCTTGGTAACAGTTGATAAGTTTCCTTTATTTTATGCATATTACTCCTGAACGCATCTTTTAAAGCTCCTATGTATGCCTCGCCAAGTTTTAAGCAACAGTTCAATGTTGAGTATGTTATGAACTTTGAAGTGTTTCACTACATGTTATAAAATTTCATAACAACAACAACAACAACATACCCAGTAATATCCCACAAGTGGGGTCTGGGGAGGGCAGATTGTACGCAGACCTT